>JAPMOB010242875.1:0-29305 GCA_029875015.1 Lepomis gibbosus | reverse complement strand
CGCTTGAAGTGAGTCACATTCCATATTGTGGTAATTTGTGTATTAAAACCTGGAGATTCATGCTTGTGATGTGAAAACTGTGGATTGAATGATACTTAAAATCAGTATGATGGGGAATTTCTTGAAAGCATTTCAGCACCAAAACCAGAATCATACTTTTTTTTGATACAGAAATATAAACATGTTTCTCTACAAAACTACTTTTTTTCATCTATTAAAAGAAACCAAAGATCTCACAAGCAGCTGTACAAGATGTTTGAAAGAGTAAAATAGGTTTAAAATTGGCAAAATTAGATTTAAACCATGAATCTTGTCAAAGAATAGGTACCGTAGAGAATGAATAGCTATTTGATGCCAACTTTTGTACCAAAACGTATTGAGGTTTCGATACCCAGCCCTTGTCGATAACTAATAGAGTTGTGTTCAGGTCAGTGCTCTGTTGGTGGACTTTTTGATCAAGTAGGATGAAACTTTTTTTTATTCTACTTTTACAACGATTACATCCTCAACCCACCTGATCCAGATTCTCACTCTTTCCTACCCCTCCCCTCCAATGCATGCTATGTTTCTGACCAGTATTTGAATGCAGTTCTCGGAGAACCTTTTTATTCTGTAAGTATTTAGCGCCCTCTTCTGGTGGACTGGAGTAAGAAAGGGGATTATCTGCATTTCATGGTGTATGGAGGTGTAACAGGGGAGGTGGGGTTTTGTTAATGAGCCAAATGAGAGAAAATCAGTACAGGCTGTATGATGAGATAGAATTTTTCCACTTTATTATTAATGTGAACAATGTGCAGTAGAGTGTGGATGCACAACCTTTGTACTGTAGTCCAGTATTACATTTCCACTGATTCTCTCTCTCTGTTTTTGATTTGCACCACTAGACGGACAGTGTTTCCTGTCTGTATTCTGAAGCGGGTTTGATCAGTGGAGAATTAACATGTTCATGTTTTTGTCTTATGCTGTTGGTTTTGTAAATTTGCTCAATGGCTCATAAAATGACCTTTCTGTTGCTTTCCTCAACCACTCTGTTTTGTAATGTTTGTATATTCTGCTCTTTGTTCTGTTCATTACATGATCCTGGCCTTTGCAGAGATAAAAACTGCTTCCTGTCTGTTCCACTGGCTGTTAACGGTGCTGCATATACATGAATGCTCCTCCACTATACTGAGTATCACCTTTCTAATGTGACAATAAAAATGATAATACCCCACATCTCAGCGTCATTCATAATGAGTACTCGTAGATTTCCTTTTCAATTCTGCTTGTATTGACTGTTTGTTGTTCTCATTAGACTTTAATTTCCTTCAGGGACAAAAAACAAACAAGAACCTTTTAACAAAAGGCCTTTTGTCCAAATGTACCAGTGCGAATACGACGTGTTAACACAAGGCAGCCGTACAATAAATTTGCTTAAATTAGGAAATTATTAAAATCAGGAAATATCTGATCATAGAATTTTTAAAAACACTGCTATGAATCTGACTAAGCTTTCATTACCAAATTTAAGTACTTGACAATTCAACTCACTGTGTGTTTTGGTCGGTACCCCAAAAGCATATAAGTTTGATACCGTGTCAATACTGCCTGTGTTTCAGTACTGAGAAAGTAATAGTTTCTTTGATTCATTCATTGATTCAGGTTTTTCTACAGAACCCATTTTAAACCAAACTAATAGTCTTTAATTTCTTGCAAACATCAAAGGGCTAAAAACATTGACAGCTGAAAGAGTGATGATGGAAACATTGATTAAAATCCTGTGTATATTTACATTTCAGGGTGGACAAATAGACTGTCAGCCTGAAAATGGCCAAACGTTTAATGAAAACATTTGTTGGCAAAACATTAAAAAATGCCTTTGCTTGAATTTAATGACTTATTTTTATTTATCATGTACTAAACTGCCATCCAAAAACATGGCTTTTCCATCAGTATTTTAAAACCATTCTGCATGGGTGAGAGAAGAAATAAGAAAACACGTCAGAAAAGAATTGGGATTTTATTAGACACTACAAATTACAGAGAGACGGAGAGGCTAAGGGCCAAACTGCACAAATAAATGTTATGCATCCATTCCATGACAAACAAGACCAAATACACATTTCCGTTGTATTTTTATACACTCTGAAACAGTCTGTTGGTGTTGCCATGAATACAATGGTTACAAGTCTGTTGCAATGTCCAAAATAAGAAATGAAAAGAGTTGTCAGTGTATATAATATATAGATTTTTGATGCACTAAGAAGCCCTTCAGTGCAGATCTGAACCTATCCGATTGGTGCTGTGATGAGAACTTTACATTGCTGAGAGACTGGGGAACAGTCAGTGTATTCAAGGCACTGGAATAGACTCAGAATTATGGTTAACGTTTCCGGGTGAGGTAGTGAAATCACTCGACAGTGAGGTAATTTTGGGATACACATGGATTAATTATTGGCTTTTTCCTATATTTGTATGATTTCATAAAAAGATGCTCCCCAGATTCAGGAGGCATCGTTCCAGTCTTGACTCTTCTCTACGAACCCTGTTCAACTCGAGTGCGTCTGTGCAGATAAGAAGGGAAACTCCCTCTAAAGCGCAAAAATAAGACTAAGACATTAGTTTGTGGTTAGAAAATAATCACTTTACGTCGCACACAGCTTTGGATCGGATCAATAACGTTCAACCAAGCCTGGACCGGGATTTGACTTATATATCCTTTGATGCTTTATTGGGCCGATATTGGCTATTCTAATTGTTTTGTTTAGGGTTGTAATGTTTTCAAATCTTTTCCACCCTGAAATGAACCAAATACTGATGCCTCAAAATATAAAAGATATCGGCACAAAAATATGGAAGTCCAGGGCTGCCGCTGTTCAAATAAAATAATTTACCAAATAACATTAATTTCATTTACTGTTTGGGTGATGAAACATGTCAAAAAACTTATGTTAATTTCAATCATGTTATACACACCCAAATTGAAAAGGACATTTCTATTGTATTAAAAGGGGGTAATTTCACATCTCGGAATTTTTTTTGCCCAGTTAGATGAGAAAATCAATACCACTCCCATGTTTGTCCTCTAAGCTACAGCCAGCAGTTGGTTAGCTTAGCTTAGTACAAGACTGGAAATGGGGGAAGTGGCTATCGTTCCTTTGCCAGAACTCACCAGCACTTAATTTTCATGTTATATCCCGTATAATTTGTACAAAAAGACACAAAAGTGTAAAAATATCATGTGACCAAAGTCTTTGTCACCATTGCACCCATCCAAGAAATATACATACATTAAAACCAAACTGTACACCAAAGTGTTATAGCAACAGTTTAAAGGTGCTGGTAGGTGCGTTTTGATTCCCTTCATTTGAAGGCTTTGTACTATGCTAAGCTAAGATAAATGGTTGCTAACTGTATTTTCATATTTAATAAAACATGAAAGTGGTATTAACTTTTCATCTGTCAGCAAGAAAGTGAGTAATATCCCCAGATGTCGAACTGTTCTTTTGGATGATTTTAATTTTAGACAGCTCTGGGCTTCCATACAAATGATCAGAAACATCAATATCAGCCCTAAAAAACATGAATCGGTCGCATCCGAGTCTTGGACTGACTGGCAAAAAGTTATGCAGCATGCAGTGCTACACTACAACACAACTAACATTTGGAGGGGGGACTCCACTGCAAGCTTTTACTTTCACAAAAGAAAAAAAGCTTTACTGTGTCCATCACTCAGGTTCAGGGACACGCTACAACTGCATTGGCTGAAGGAAACAAACACACACAGAGCAGCAATAGAAAACCAGCTATAGATTTCCCTTCCTTCATAGTAACTTCATCCCGTCAAATCAGATCAGAAAGAAAACAAAACTAACAAGCAGCGTGGTTACAAAAAGCCTCGAGAAGTTAAAATATTCACCACTGAAAGAAAAGAAAGCCTCGACGACTCATTAAATGTCGGGAAGTGTCGGCCAAAGGTTACAATGCTAAACATGATTAACAAAGTGTTTTCTTGTTGGGTTCGAGTTGATGGATTTTGAATAGGGCACAACTGTACATTCTCTCTTTTGGATTGCATTTTCAGCATTGGCTTCCTTAGAGTTAAATGGGATTTACATGGCATGGGAGCCTAAAGGTGGCACCAACATAAGCAGGAGTGTCATAATAATAATATTCATAATGATAATAATAATGCCCTGGAGGTTTGGGTGCTGCTGAATATCCACAAATCTCTAAAATCTCTAAAACTACCACATCCTAGCTAATATAGATTATCAAAATACCACTATATGCATTTGTCTTTGAGTTATATACTTGTATTCTTTAATAATATTCTGGATCTGTTGTGCCTTTAAAATACATAGTTCATTAATGTATAGGAAAAATACTGTACAAAAAGAACAACTTATAGAATAGGTTTATATAAACATATCTCTTGTAACCAATATATCATCTCTGTTGTGAATCGTTTGGTCTGCAGTAAACAAATTGATTGGGTTAACCACAGTATTGGACAACACCATCCAACTTTTTTTTGTCAACATCTTTTACATTCATACAGCCATCTTTAAAAAGAGGGCAAACGTAGAGCTACAATGAGAGACTACAGACATCTGGATTCATTTCTAAAATAAAAGCACTCATATTAATCATGCTAAGTTAAACAGAAGCAAACAGAAATATCAACAACTTTGCAACAAAAAAAAAAAAGATTTGCAAACAGCTTTTCGTTCTGTGAAAGAAAATCATGCTTAAATCTGAAAACAAGAAGGAGGCTAAACGACAATAATGTCAAGAGCAGTATTAATACTAACAATTATATCAACAGAATACATATATATGTATGTATGTATATATATATATATATCTATTAAAAAAACAACAATCTTCCATCTGAGAAATAAAAGGTTGATAAATATGAGGCGGAGGAATTTTGAGCGAGTGGAACCGTTGCACCGGATCAGATTGTGAGACGCGTGTTAGTGCAGAGGTTAGCTACCCTTAGTTAACTGAGGTGAGCTAAAGTGAGAGGGGCGAGATCTGGGAGCAGGAAGGGGGTGAGGGACACGTAGGTAGTCATGTTAGTTTAGTTCTGGATAGGAATTATTGCTCAGTGTCCAGATGAAGGAGAAAAACTAAAACAAAATATATTTTTTTAAACGGCAACTCTGCACCTCCATTGCACGAAAAATGTGCTATGTGTTAAAATAACGAGAATGCTGTTTCTGAAAAGCCAGAGGGGAGATGAGTTAGAGCACTGGGAGACAAAACAGTAACACAACGTGAACATCAAGAAAAGGGTTCAAAGGAGACGATGTTGCTGATGGGCGAAAAACAAACCGTTTAGAGGGCTTTAAAAAAAACACAAGATTTGGGGGTTATAAGCAGGCTCTCAGACACGTCACATGTTAATAACAGAAGAACAAGGGAAACAGGAAAAAGTTTTCAGTCCTGATCTCACGTATAAAATCGGTATGAAAGTGAACAACAAACACCATGGCATCGTTTCTCAAAAGTGGAAGGTAGCAGTGGACTTAGCTGGTGGGTTGGCTCATAACTCCTCACAGTACATTAAAGTGGGAAGTATGCATGTGTAAATACATATATTTATCTATGTATATATATTTAGTCGAACAATGTGTACAGAAAATAAAAGAAGGAACAGACAAATCAAAGCTTATGATAGAAGTCAAAATGACAGTTATAATACCTGAATCATACAGGTGTGTGTTGGTTGAGGGGGGAGGGGAGGAGGAGGCTGGAGCTTTGCGGGAAGAGGACGAGGAGGTGGACGAGGAGGGGGGCAGTGCCACCAAAAGAGACACATAGTCCTTCAAACTTAAGGGAAGGTGGGTTGGGGTAACGAAGTAGGAGTGGGTTGTTTTTTTTTTGAGGGCTCACAGAGGCCCGTGTCGGGCCTCGTATTTAGCCAGAATGTTTTTGCACCGGCCCAGCTCCTTCCTCATGTCCGCTACCTCTATGCGGAGGGCGGCGTTCTCCTTCTCCAGAAACCCGGCCCGGATGGCGATCTGGTTCTCCTTCAGCCGGCGGGCGTCCCGTGACCTCTTGGCTGCCACGTTGTTCTTTCTGCGCCGGGCCCAGTATTTATCATCCTGAAGAGCAGAGCAGACGGGTTAGCACTGAACGCAACAAAAGTGTTTATCAGAAATTACTAATTCCGCCCTCTTGCTAGCTGCTGGCAGGGTCAAAAGGTCAGGAAGCTGTCCGGTTAAAATATTATCACCAGTAAAAAACGTTTAGAGTTACACAGCAAACTCCAACATTTTAACCTATCTGTTAAAAACATTGGTTCATAAATAGTAAAAGCACAAGGTCAGAGTATTTTTTCTTTTTTCTACTGCCGGATCATCTAAACCGACCGGCCCAGATCACACAAAACGCCTACAATCCCTGCTAAACATAGTGCAAAGTGTTATGGACTGAAGCTGCAGTAAAGAAAGAGTTTCAATGTCTGTATGAGCTCTTTGCTTTACTCTGCGGGGGGGAAATAACGTATCAAGCACTCTCCTAGCTGAAATGTACTCTTGCAAAGGTGTAACAGCTTTTAAAGAAGCATCTAAAACAGTACTTCCAAAACAAATTATCATATAATACGCCGCTGCCCAAAAATCCCAAAACAGAAACAGTTGCCGTTTTAAAAAATACAGCGAGTTAAAATCATAGCTTTCAGTGTGACCATTTTATTATGTGGTTTGTGAATGAAGGATGGGTATCGAACCACAGTACTTTTTTTATACAGATCAAATTGAAAACCTTTCAGTTTGTATTACCTTCAGGTCTTCAGGAATGAAGACCTTGCGGGCTTTCTTGATCATGGGCTGTGGCTTTAGCTCCTCGGCTGAGAATTTGCGTTTCCTGGGGTCGAACATTTCCTGGCCGGGCACGCTGGACAGAGCCAGGTCTGCCGGGTCAGGCTCATAGCTCAGGGGCACCTGGATGGACTCTGGGTCGATGGGGCTGGGGGTGTCCCGGGCTGAGGGCAGTGCTGCAGGAGGAATGCCAAAAATATCACACATTAGCCGCCAGCAAACACACAATGATCACATTTTCTTGTAAAGAAGGGGTACAGAGTGCTGAAAACCTCTAAGTAGAGAGGAGAGGAGAAAAGCCAGTGGGAACTAAACTCTCTGATTGTGACTCTAATGGAAGAAATGGCACCATTAAAGTTCCATTTGGGGTAACCGGTAGGCCTGCAACTAATGACTATTTTTGTAGTCAACTATTCTTTTAATTATTTATTCAATTAGTCGACTAGTCATGATTATTTTTGTCACCCCGTAACACTAATTAAACCATTTAACTAATTAAATATCTTTCAAGTGAATAAATGAACGAGGTTTACTATTCAGAATAAACACTAGTATCAACACCAGGCGGAAAATAGGGAAGAAGACAAGACAGCATAGGATACTGCTATAATTCACTAATTTCCTATGGCACTTAAGGTGTTTGCTAACACAACTAAAAGAGCGTTCTCTTAGCCGGCATCATCCATGAGACCTCAAAACCAAGTATGCAAAGAACTACAGAGAGGTTGCTCCGAGATAACAGCCAGGCTTTATCACCCGAACCAATAAGCTGACAATCTGATTTATTGCCAAGAAGTTTTAACGTTAAACTTTAGAACTTTTCAACAAAGATTTCTGCTTTGGGAACTATAGAAAATAAATGCACAATAAAAGCAGGTACTATAACCACAACTGTACGCTATTGTACAATGTAATGTCTATTTATAAAAATAATATACTTCTGTAGTTTATTTTTCCAAAGTTTTATAAGTTGAGGATGTTCTGTAGGCTGCATCACAAACCAGATGTTTCTTGACTTACTTTAAAGTGTTACTTACTTCGATCAGTAAGGAGAGATTAATAATGGTACAAACATTGAAACTATCTTACAGTTGTGGTCTTTCCTCTGTGCAGCTGCTCTGTTAGACTCAAAGACTGTGTATAAGAAGTGAACATAGTCATCGTGACGTCACCCGTTGGTTTGTGGACTGCCATTTTGATTTTTTGCAACCACCAGCACCGGACATGACCATATTTGGACGAGACGGTGGAGCTAATGGCCGTGTGTGGAGCTAGCTAGCTAGCTTAGCTAGGTGCAACTGTAACTCACGTTAATTTTCATTTTAACTGGGCTGATAAGTTTGTCTAGAGAACAACAGTCTCAAAACTAAATGTACTCACCAAAGAAAGTGAACAGCTCCAAATAAGCTTTTTTGATTTACACAATTTAAATTACAGAATTTAGTTAAATTTACAAAGTGCCGTGGGTATGAGTAACTCTAAATGAACGTCACGTTGTATTGAAGAAGACAGAAACTAGCAACTGAGACCATAAACTCATTAGGAAAGTGTTTATTGAGGTCATTATTCAGATGGGAAGTAGGGTGATTTTACCATTATTTCTAATTTTTTGCAACCAAAGAGTCGCCCCCTGCTGGCTGATTGATAGAATGCAGGTTTAAGGGACTTCCGCGTTCGCATCAGTTTGCTGAACGGAAGCTTCCTGCTTGGTTTTACTGCTGCAGTGGTCTGAGTAACAGGGACCAGAGGGCTCTGAGGGTGTGACTGGCCGGCCGGAGCTTCTTGACCCCGAAAATGTTTGATTTTCGATTCGCCATCAAGTTTCGTAAAACTGCCAACGTTCAAGTTGACATAGCTGATTTCTCGCCTCAAAACCTGTCAAAAGTGTATATAGTGATGAAATGGTGTACAAAACTTGTAAAAACACGAGACCGTTCTACTGTGAGCCTCTTTCTCCGTTGCTTTCCGCTTTTTGCATGAAAGCTTCTTTTTCGTGAGTAGTCTTACAGTCAAGCAGTCATGACAGACACTGGAAGCAATACTGCCCCCAGCACTTCCTGCACAGCCTTGCCGTTAGAAATGAACAACCAGAAATGTTCTTAATGAGAAGATTGCAATCTCTCCCTTAAACAGCATCTTTGTAACGACGCATTGACAATGAAATTACACATAGACGAATTTTTATAAATCGACGTCGTCGATTACGTCGACTAATTGTTGCAGCCCTAGTAACTGGTTATGTAACATTATGAGTGAGTCCTCATCAGCAGATCTTTTCTGTGGAGCTCCTACAGCTGGACAGAGGACACAGGAGGAGCCTCTCGGACTGAGCAGGAGGCCTCTGAGGGGGAGCTGAATGCTGCCTTTCTTCCCCCTGAGCTCACATGTTTGTGTTCAAGGCCTGAGCCATTAAGAAATGTCAGGCTTTCACCTAGTCTCAGTGTGTGTGCAGATGTAAAGCAAGACAACAGCTAGGGGGGAAAAAAACTGTTTTATTTGTATAGAAAAGTATTTGCGTAACCTGACCAGCAGGTGGTGCTATCACACAAGCTTTAAAAATGCTGCTAAACACCCTGAGAAATCATTTCTCTGTTTTATCTTAAACTCTGCAGCTATCAGCAGCTCCTGTCAGCTGATCTGAAACCACCAGGTTTTGTCTTTAAACTGTCTGGAGGAGATCTGCTCCTCACATTTCTCTGCCTGTTGTGCAAACTATGGTTCACCAGTTGATTTGAAGCTGCAGGCGACCAGCGGAGGGTGACTCAGTTCATCAGCCGGCCCAACTGGAACAATTTCTCTGAGAGTCATTACACTAGCACTAATTTGTTTTGTCATTCAAACCACACCTGCATTCCCCACTTGATAAGAAAAGCTCGACGAGCAACACAACCACTGAGAATCTGACTGAAAGCAGCAAAGTGCAGCAGGCATTTTAATTAGCTGCTGATGTACCAGCAGCTCGTACATCATGACCTACATTTCGTACTTGGGAACTTGCGGTGACAGATAGTCAAGGCCTCTGACCTTCAGTCAGGGGTGTACACGGCCAAAATGCTTTCTGCTTTTGGTTGCGGCGCAGATGTACATGCTGTGTGCTCAGTACTCAGTCAGTACTCAGCTGGTGCATCAGTAGACACCGTCCTGCATAGATTGAAGTGATCAAAGTTCATCACAGAGACATGAAAACCTCAACTGAGGGCCATGCTGCCTCAGATTTCTCTCTTCACAACAAGGAAAACAAAAGTGTTTGTTTAAAAAAAACCTATGTAGGGCTGTTACAAACTGCTTATTATCACCTCATAAAACTGAGCAGAAATGTGGAAAACAACTTTCAGACAGACATGTTTCTCATGCATGCTTTCTACAGATGGTTGATGATGGACACGTAGGGATGGGTATGGTTGTAAATGCAACGCTAAATGACTTACTTCAAAATGTTGATTTTGGAAAATTTGACTATCTAATAAAAAATATGTAAACAATGAATTACATGTATCGCTTTGCCTGCCCTAAGTCCAAAACCCAAAGATATAGAAAAAAGTATTAAAACCATTGTTCGTTTTAACTGTAGTCAACTAACTGATTTATCGTTTAAGCACTAAAGTAAACAAGACTACGCATATGATCAGACATTCAATACCAACTTCTGGAGCTTGATGATTTGATACTCTGTGTTTTGGTCCTAAAAATTTGCATTGCAAAGTTGGTTAATGGATTGTTTGGTCTGTAAAATGTCAGAAAATAGCGAAAAAAACATCCATCACAAGTTTGCAGATCCCAAGGTGACGTTTTTAAATACCTTGTTTTATTGGACTAATAGTCTAAAAGGAAAAAATGTTCTGATGAAATGATATAAAACAGAGAAACGATGCAATTTTACACTTTCACCGGCAGAGAATGTTTGGCATTTTTGCTTGAATAATTAATGAAATAACTAACAGGTTATCAAACTTGTTGCTAATCTTAAAACACAATTTTTTCTCTGCAAACAGCTATTTTGAATTTCTGACCTTAAGATAATCACACAACTCCTTTTCGTAAGCTAAGACACATTTCGCTCAACTTAACCTCCCACCATTCATAAGCTGAGCACGGCAAGCTACTTACTAACTAAAACTAGATGCTGTCTTAGACAATCTATCAGGCCTGCACTCAAAACCTGCAAATAGCCTCCTTGATCTAATCACCTTTGCGAGGCATTTTGATCTCCTAATTAGCGGAGTTAAAACACAGTGGCTTGGTCATGGGCTAAAAGTAGACATACAAGCCCATACATTGGCCTATAATGGCCTTAAACTAAAGTACGACACACTCCAGGGGAGAGGGAGCAGACGAACGTGGATTCACAAAATAGCCCCGCCGCCCCATGTCCTCCTCCACCCTCCTGAACAGGAAATCTAAAATTAGCAAGCGACGAAAGGTAGCGCAGAGCTAACCTACAAAGAGCGGTGTTAAAGCTGGGACTCTTGATTAAATACCTGCAGAAATTGCTTTCACTAGACGTGAAGGCTGCAGGTTGGTGTCACGCTAGGTGATCATATCAGAGTGTTATCATGCAGCTGTGTGGGTGGTACAGTTAGTGATAAGTGGAGCTGCTGGTTGTCTCTGTGTGCAGGGACAGAGCTGCTGAACTCTGACCCGGGTGTAACACAGGCCCAAGACCAGCCAGGTCTTTCTCTCAGAGACTGCACTTTGAGGTTAAAGGGCCAAAAGACGACTTGTTCACATGACCACATATTTAGTATTTCTCAACAAATCCCATTTAAAAATAAACAATGGATTTCCCTCACTAACAAGTGCTGTGTGTGCAGCCTCTGTATATACACACAGCTCCACTGTTGTTTCATTGAGCCGCACTGTTGCACTGAGTGACATGTTCCCTCACACTATAAATTATTTTGACTAAATATTAACTATTATATTGCTTAGATTTAAGATTGTGCATAAAAACACAGCTAAAAATAGTCCCCACCAAATGCACTTTCTTTCCTGCTGTTTGAGTAACGTTTGCTAAAAACCGCAGTGACTAGCTGTTTTAGGAAGTTACTGAGTCTAAAAAAAAAAAAGGAAAGTATATATTTGTGAGCTGCTTTTATAGATTGGAACAACACATTGTTGTTTACGGTCCCTTTTTATGAGATTTTTTCGAAAATAAGAAAAATATATCAGCCATCGTCTATAGGACACTAACTTATCGTCCAATTGATTTATCAACCAAACCCTGCAGAATCTATTTTAATGACATCAAAATCAAGAGGACTTCAATCCTCCAGGTCACTCATGCAGGACCTGCTGATCCTGTCCACAGGACACATGACCAGATATATGAGAGGAAAGCTTGGCTTGCAAGAAACCAGGCCAGAGGAAATTACAACAATGGGAACGATAAAATAATGCAGTGCAGGACTTACAAGCACACTGATAAGTATTGACTGATTGCAGCCTTAACAGTCGTTTCTGACTTACTAAATTATTTCTACATAAAAATGTGAACTCCACATTTAACTCCTCGGATGTGTTGATTTATGTTTCTCACTGAGCCCTCCTTCCTCGACTAACACACTGGAATGCACCCCAACACACCCTTTGACCCCTCCTATATCTGACTTCCATTTGCACCCTGCCAACAGCACGCAGGTGTCCAACTTCTGAAGCAACCCTGACAAAGACCCTCAACATCAGCAGGCAAGTCAGATATAGAGAAAATATTGAAACGCCGCTCGAGATATTATCGCCGCTACGATAACAAGGTTATAAGCCGCATGCTGTATTGCATGCACGCAGAGCGCAGGCACAGAGGAATTGTGGCTGTTGTGGGTGGTGTTGGCGGTAGTGGAGTGGCTGGTTAGACGAGACTCTGCGAGCTGGAAAAACATTGCGTGCACGTGACAAAAGCACACCAGAGTCCATGTGATCTCTGCAGGGTACAGCCTGTGCCTTTGGCTCCGAGTCCGGGCTGTGTCGGAGCCGAGCCCGGCCGGGGAGGGAGAGGAAGACTGGATGGGAAGTAGAGGGTGTTAAAGGGAGAGAAGGGAGGGGAGGGTGAAAGTGAGAGTGAGTGAGGGGAGGGGAGGAGAGGGAGGGAGGAGGGAGGAGGGAGGAGGGGAGGGATGAGAGGCTGTAAGGTTCATGCCGTGACAAGCTCCTGTTTGCAGCTCAGCGCAGCACACGGCGCCTGCATGTGTCCGTCACATGGCCCGGCACGCTGCAGGAAACCCCTGCCGCTTTCACGTGAGAGGTAAATGTGAAGACGCAGACACACACACACACACACACACACACACACACACACACACACACACACACACACACGTGTGTGTTTTGAAGTTCGGCCTCTGTACATGCACACACAAAGCTGGAGCTACAGTGTCCTGTACAGATGCACCTCCTCTGGAGCTGCTGTTTATCACTGGCTGCACTGTTCTCAGAGCTAAAGCTAAAAGATATCTCACCCTTAGTCTGCACACCTTTCTAGTTTCAAAGATAGAATTATTTTGCTGACATAAGGTTACATGAAAACTCCATATCCTGATAAACGGTGCTAAAAATAGGATATCAATCAATATAAATATTGTTTAATATCTATTTTTTATTTAATTTATTATGTACATATATAAAACATGCTCAGTTTCCAGCTTCTCACATGTGAGGATTTGCTGCTAATTGTAAATATTATCTTTGGGTTTTGGACTGTGGTTCGAACAAAACAAGCTATTTTAAGAGACCACCTGGGCCCTGGGAAGAATGTTGTGCTTTCACTACATTTTATAGACTAAATAAATCATTTCATCAAATCTAACAGTCGACTCAGTTCCTTACTGCAGGAAGGAAAAAGGAAAGGAGGCTAAAACAGCTGAATCTAAGCTCAGTCTGCATTGGCTTCTACTTCCTGGAATAGAGTCATTATGGTGTAAGATAAACATTATAGTACATGCAACTAACCCGACATGAAGATGTGAGGATTAGGGATTTTTAAATTAAACATTATTGTTATATATGTTATGATACATGTTCAGACAATTCGCCTCAGTAAAAGCACTTTGGTCAACCAGAGAGTTTATTCATTGAAAACTTTTATATAAAGTTTACTGAGTTCGGTCAGGAATTCGTAATGTCACCATTGTGATACTTTATTATGTACCAGTATTAAGAAAGAGTTATGTCATATGATGTGTTTACAATGCCTTCTCAAGGTTTCTTCCTTCCTAATGTTCAAACTATAAGACACAGCACACTGAGAGGAAGTGTTTGGGTGGTGGCTGTTCTCCAGTTTTCCCAGCGTAACTGTTATTAATGGGACTGTGTTTTGAGGCTCCTTCATGGGAAAGCCTTGGATGACGATTCCACCCAAATACAAGCCGGTCACATTTCATGTATTTAAGCTGATAAATGAGCGGTGGAGCAGCTGATGTCGAAATCAGTCCTTAAAAAGCTGACCGGATGGTGAACAAACACCATTCATCTACCATTGTCATCCAAAACGGGATCAACTGCACGGAGGGTTAATATGCATTTCACTGATTCTAGCTCGTGCGGTTTACACACTCATCGGTCCGTTAACGCATCCCAGTGACTCACTGACTCTTCAGTGGAACAATACATGTTGCTTTTCATCAGGGCCCCACCTCTTCAGTGTTTACAGGTAAAACACAGCATCACAAACCACCATCAGCATCTAAACACTCCATCTGTTTATCTGTCACACATCGTCAGATCTTCTGCCAGGAGCCTTTTTTGTGTTAAGTTTGGAATTTAAACATAACTGTCTCCAGCAGCGTGCTCGGCTTTTGCTCACTGAGGATTTGCTCTGTTTAGGTTTATAGTGAAGGTCGGCCCTGTAAGTGGTTCAAATCACTCCGGTTTCTGGTGAATTGAAAGCCCAAATAGTGTCTGGCAGCAGCTTAACAACCTCAGGTACACAGTTTAACGCTTCAGTCTAAATACCAACTGCCTACTCAATGTCAGCTCATTACAATAAGATTTTCCATTACGAAAAGTCTCCTTTTATCAACACAGCTCTGAAACACTGGAACCTAGTATTGAAGTAATTCATGAAATAAATGGGTCTGTGTATGCCATTAGGTTCATAATGCTGCCTTTTTGAAAAATAATTTGATGATTCAAGGCAGATTGTGTTGAAAATCTCAAGAGCCAAAAAAAATGTATGGAGGATATTTTTGGTCATAATTCAAATTAAAAGTCCAAATACGGTCGTGTTGTTAAGTTTATATGCGTCACACTGAAGTTAGTGACATATTATTTATCAAAAGGAGATCACGTAGAATAGCCTAGAAGTGTGTGATTTGGTTGAATAGAGAGTTCAAATATACAGTAGTTTAGGGGAAGTTTACTGTCTTTCCCATTTTCCCAGAGTAGCTTAAGTTTTTATGTATTTGGCGTACAACAAGTGGGAAGCTTCTAGTCTGAGAAGCGAGGCCAGCACGGAAGTCCCTTTAACCTGCATTATATTCAACAGCCAGCAGGGGGAGACTCCTCTGTTTGCAAAAAGAAGTCTGTCTCCATTAGAAATAATGGTGAAATGTCCCTTCTTCTCACCTGATTCATACCCCTTTTTAACATAGCACAATATTTATTTAGTAAATTATGGTTGCATTTAGAGGGAAATAGATAAAGCAGAGTATGCTTCAGGGCAGGACTATCTATGATTGACAAGTTGTTATCATGGCGACCTGTCAATCAGGTGACTCGTACCCATGGCGCTGTGTAAATTTAACGAGCACCGTTGAAAAAGTTATTAGGAATTGGCTGTTCATTTTCTCTGGTGAGTACATTTTGTTTTAAGCCTGTTTTGCGCTACAAAAAAGTATCCTGGTTAAAATAACTATTAACGTGAATTACAGATGCACCTAGCTAAACAAGCTAGCTAGCTCCAAACGTGGCCGTTAGTTTCACAGTCTCTCTTTCTGCAAAACTAAGTAAGAAACTAAGGGATTGTGCTTTTTCCCAAGCTTTATTTGGGGGAGGCCCAGTTTCAGACACTGAAAACCCTTGTTTGTATGTATTTTAAATGATATGTTTGTGCTTTGTGTGTTCGGTTTTTTAATATTTAAACTATCACTGTCGTAAAGAGTCTTTAATAAACAACACATTTCATTCATTGTCTCATATAAGTTAAGATTTATTGATATTGATCAGTAAAAAAGCAAAAAATTTAATGCATAGCCCAGTAATAAGTTATTAATAAATTGCAAAAACATTTTTAACTGAGTAAGAAAACCCTGTAAATTGATAAATAGCCATAAGTCAAGTACTTGATATTACCATGCCATTTATGCCAAGTTTTGTTTTCCTTAGTATTTTCTGTCTCTAAACACTGCCTTTGAGTTCAAGGCTCATTTGGCGTTATTTCTTTAGAGTAGCTAAATTACAAAAAAAAAAATTCACTGTCACTACTATTTAATATTAATAATTATCAGAAGAAGAAATGAACCGCAAAGTGGTATTCATATTTCTTTATTCAAAAATAGCCATTTCTCTTTGATCATGAACCAAAGCCTTTGCCCCAACTGGGAATTTGAACCTGCGTCCAGATAATCATCCTTACATATAAGAAAACTCAGCAGGTTGAGGATCAGCACCTTGGACAGCGGACTAAAATTTCAGCAGCAGATCTGCCAAAGTAGAAGCAAATAACGATTAAGATAAGATTGCGCTTTATTGATCCCCTAGGGTAAGTTCATGTGCCACAGCAGCAATTACAGGGAGGACAGAAATGTATATTAGGGGTAAGCAATATAACAAGAAAAATAAAACAGGTAATAACAGATCATTTTTTTAAAAACTGTACAAGATCAAATAAAATACAAGACTTTAATAAAGTGCCAAGATGTCTGTCTACAGAATAAGCTGTGTATCTAAAGTCCAGTTTGTACTGTGACCATCTGAAAACACAGCGGCAGAACCCTGATCCAAAGCTGTTCTCTGCCCAAGTGGTCCTTCACTGTGACGTTCAGGTCGTATCTGTCTGCAGGGAGGAGGACAGGTCAGTGTGACAGAAAAACAGTGGAGCTTGTTTTTAACTTGACACTGCACTGCATAGGTCTAATCCTGTGTTAAATCGGGCCCTTTACATTTTAGGACTACAGTGTATTGGGTATGGGGTTGCCTGTGTCTTAAACAGATACACTGCTGTGGTGCAAGTAAGTAAGACTTTCACTCATCTTTATACCTTTGTGCACAGAGAAGTGACCAATAAATATGATTTGATTTGGCACGTTACTATGTGCCGCTGTTGCTGGGTACTCGGGTCTAATTCAATACTGGGAGGTTACGATGGCGCTCAGATTGCAACAAATTTGCAAGCATTTCTAAATCAAGGGGGAAGGTTACATATTGTATTAATATACTAAATTATGGCTTAATTTAAATGGGTAAACAGTCCCCTCTGTGGTTCCTTCCTGCGAATAACCTGCAATAGTCTACGTTTAAATTTACTTACAGTAGAAATATATTGCATGTGCTGTAACGTTAGTTAATGTTAATCCATTCTGGCATATATCCATAGGTCTGTCTGCTTAAAATGGTAAAGTTACTTTTGTCCTCAGCTGGTCTTTACTGTTGGCCAGCGCTCCTGGCAGACCCGATTTGTTAAGCATATGAATTTATGCTTTGTCAGGTCTGTCCGCAAGATGACAGGCAAACAACTTTTAAAATGCTTGTTTTCTAAATGGAGTCTTGAAAGGATCAGGGCTACCCTATGCCAAGTGTTTCATAGTAAAGTACACTGATAGCTGGAATCAAGTAACAGACATATTTTCTGAACTTACCAGGTAGTTTGACTTCTTCGCTTACTTTTTTTCCAAGCAATCTCCTGTTTAATGTTGGAGGTCGAAAAACTCAATGGCTTTCTGCTGCAGACAACTTGAAAAGCGCTTTTTAATCGCAAAAAATTTAGTTAAAAAAAGTTAACTTAATAAAAAGATTAACTAATAAAAAGATTCTCCTGCTAGTAAACAGCTCCAATTCAAAGCAGAATCATAAAATGTTCTGCACCGGTTTGCTACAGTTTCCATATTGTCGGCGAGCAGAGGCTCTGCCCGGTCCTCTCCATACAACACTCTGAAAACCACAGTGATACACGCAAATGTTTCGCTCAAGTCAGATTTTGCATGTTCGCACCATTTGCATTGCCCAGACGGGCTACAAAAACAAAGAACAGAGAAGCTCAGGGGACAACAAACACAGAGGCGGTGTGACGTCAGTCTCTGCTCTGCTTATTTAGGTTTGTTTTCATTGATCAGCACCAAGTCATCAAAGGAAATTCTACACAGATACATAGCAAACAGCTGTTTGCTGCTTTATTAATGTTCAGAACCTATAAATTTTCAGTTTGAAATTTTTCATTGAAACTTTTGATTTTTGTCGTCATTTTACATTTTCAAAAGATCATTTTACATTTTAAATTTGCTTTTTCAATGTCCCTGTTTAATTATCACCTGATTATTCTTGGTAGTGTAGTAAATTTAAATCTTTTTAAGTTAATCTTGAGTACTCATTTTCTATTTGAACTGACTGATGTTGTCCTAAACCAAAAACATCCTCCTTAAAAAGCATTTTGTTGTGTGTTTAGAAAATGCATTAAATTTCATTCAAAAAATGTCACACTGCAGGACAAAGGCAAAGTGATGGAAATTATGAATCAGACGCAAGCAGCATTTAATCAGTAATCAGGTTTTTCCTGCATAGAGAGTGACAAGGTGTTTGTAAATGCTGTTGCAAATGGCGTTTGTGAACACTGCTTTGTGCATCTCTACATGTGTGACTGATCGCCGTCCAAGACAGCAACTACAAAGACAGAGTGCATTTGTTTATACTGGAGAAATGTAAGGAAATAAAGCTTACATTTTTTTAATGACCTTTTCTCCTGATTTGTCACATACAAACGTTCAAAGAGACATTACTGTACCTACATCCGAAACATGACTTCCACAAACACTGGGAGAAGCAAATATGTTTTAATTAGTAAGGATTCATTTTTTTATAAATTTTAATTTTTAAAAAAATAATATTTTGCCAGAGAAATTCAGTTAGTCAGGATATGAGCTTCACCACATCATGTGACTTTGCTTCAGTAGGAACAAATATTACTGGAACCACCAGAGAAAATTGCAGATCAACATTTAATATCCAGGAATTCAGCTACACTGCAAGAGGACCCTGGCCTATAAATAAAAACAGCCAACGTTATATTTGATTTTAACATCTTGCTGTTTGTTAACAGCGCAAATGAACACATTTGCTTTAATGTTGTATTAGATTTAATGTTATGGGTACATTTTTTAAAATAAAATATGGACTAATGTTAAAAGTAATAATCGTTTTCTTCATTAATATCATTATTGAAATATGTTGCTGGCACGTGATCACGATGGAACCACCTCTGTCTTATTTTGAGCCAGGAAAAAACCTGGTAATTACCAAAACCTGTGGGGAATTCTTGGGACTGAAATGAAACCAAAGCCATCTCTTACAGAGAAAAACAAATCTACACCTTTATAACGACAGCACAAAAAAAACTACAGTAAACACAACTCATGGCAGTGAACCTGTCCTGCCAATCACAGCCTCATGACTTAGACTGAGCTGCACCCCAGGACTCCAAAGTCCAAAGCAGGGCTGTAAATCAGATGTCAAGTATATCAGTGTGTATCTAACCTGAGGTCAAAAGCTCTAACTACAAGAAACAGATTAAAGTCAGCACTCAGAGGTGATGCCTTTAGAGACCCGGGACACAAATGACAACAACTTGTTCTCTCTTAGCATCTCTGGTCTGACATTTACTCTTGTGTGTGTGTGGTAGGTGAGCAAACAGCAGCATGTCAAGCTAAAGCCCCCACTGACACAAAAGAGGTGTGAATAACATGTCTTTGCATGCAGGTGTGCTTTCAGGTGCACACCAGGCTCCCCTGCATGTGGTTCCTACCTGCTGTGCTGGGGCTGCGGTGGCAGGTCTGTGGGGCCAGGCCTGTGTGATTCGAGGTGGTGGCGCGGCTGCTGAGGTCCACCACAGAGGGTGTGGGCGGCGCAGACGGCGGGGACTGCTGCTGCGACGGTGCTGCCTGTGTGGCCTGGCTGCTCTGGGCTGCGCTGACGGGGATACCGTTCTCAGACAGGAACTCTTCCAAGTCCATGTACTCCAGCTGGAAGTTGTCCCCATCGTAGGGCAGGGTCTTGTCCCAAAGGGTCGGGCCGAGGAAGGCCGATTGCGGGTGGTTGGCTGTGCTGCTCTCATCGTCCAGCTTCTTCTCTTTCTCCTTGTCTTTCCCAAATCCTGCAAATGTTTGCACACAATCATTTCACTGTCTTTCAGGATCACGGGTCATTGCATGGGAATAAATAGAACGCATGCTTGGGGCTTCATCACAAAAAGGGTCAGTTCAACCAACTTACCAAAGGAAAATGAAAAAAAAAACATTTTGTCTGGAAACTATTTTCACCCACAGGATAAGCTGTTGACTTCATTGTTTGCAAAGGCATGAAGCTGCGTCATCTTTCAATGTGGTGAGCTCAACCAACTTGGTTCAGTCCTGCATGGTACTGTGGTGGTTACAGAAGTTTGAACTGGACAAAAAAAAAAACAACTATCTGCGTGAATTTGGGTGAACTGACCCTTTAAGAGTACAAACTAGGTCTCCATTCATGTTCAGATAACGTGATGTCACTCAATCCATGATACAAACAGAGGGTGTACTGCAAGAGAGCACAAAAGACGCCCTCTATCGACAGCTTGTGGTATCACCACACTGTGAAATCCCATCGAAAACAAGAGGGTTTAAAGGTTATAAACGCACCTGCAGGCTAAAAACAGCGCAGGTGTTCAGCACAGTGAACACCAGCGAACCATTATGTACTATGTTACTTTAGATAATAGGTATAAGCTGAAATACCTTGTTGGCTCGAGGTCAAGTTCACGTCAACCTGTCACTCAATTAACATTCAGAGGAGAAGACAACAACATGCTATTTTATTTGTCTTTGTCGCCGCTCAACTGACGCGAGCACTTAGTTTCTTTTTGTTCGACATAATAAGAAGCGTCACTCTGATGGGATTTATTTAACCTGTGTCCATCACTGCGAGATCTGTCAAAACCAAGGATGTCTACAGAATCATAGCAGCATTAATATAAACATAACAGAGAGGAGCCGAGTCGGCGTACGTGCAAGTTTTAAAACGTACCTTCATCGTGATGGAAAGGCAGCTTCAGCGGGTTTTCCAGCAGGGATTTCAGCACGCCGTGAGTCGGCGGCAGGAAAGTTGGGTTTATAGGAACAGGTCTGGCCATTTTTTCCATATGTCTTGAAGGGCAATTTGTGAATTAAGCTTGCAAAAACACAACTGGATCTCCCCCCCTGAAAAAAAAAAATAAAGAGACGCGACCGAACTCGCTCGCCGGGCCCGTGCAGATCCTCGCAGACGGGGGAAAACGACGCCGGAGCTCGGAGGGTGAAGACGGGACTCCGCGCTGCAGCAGGACGGTGAGCGGCTGGCTGTCTGTCTGTCGTCGAGGCTGCCTGGCAAATAGCTGGAGGAGGAGGGCGGGGGGACCAGAGCTCTGACGGAGCCTCTCCACTTCTCCATCCATGTGCGGAGACGGACGCCGGTGACGTCAAACCACCGGGAGGGCGGAGACGCTTCTCGCGGCGCGTTCAATTCGCGTGGGTGAAAGCCACTTCATAGCGCCGGAAAATGTTGCGTTTAAGGACTGTCCGAAATATTGCAATAATCTGAGGTAAGCAAATAAAATATTGACTAGGCAAAATATTTGTTCCATTATGTTATAATGCTTTTAGGTCTTGGTTGGATTTGTTCTGTAATAAAATATTAAACTGTTTTTATTGTGTTTTTTTATATACCTCCAACTGAATCCACTGCTGTCAACTGTTTTCCCCCTCAGTTAACAAAACTATAAATAGGATTAAGCTATCAGACTCTTAAACTTGAATATATCCATTCATCCATTAATTATAGTTTATTTCTGTTTACCATTTTTACAATTTATTCTGTATTAATGTGATATTGTCTGCTATGTAGCAGAAAAGTTACAAAAACGCAATTTCACGCTATAACTTATAATGTCACAATAAACCTAACTACCTATAAATAGCATTGAACACAAACAATATGGTATGCAGAAACTGAAGCACGACAATAGCATTTGCATTAAATAATTTATTGAAGTCACCTGTCAGACAGTTAAACCATTGTTTTCATCAACAAACATACTAATAAAGATAAACCCTACCATGTTTCATAATCCTCAGACTTAAAGAAAAAAAAAAGTTTTTTGAAGAAAAAAGCTGTTTCTGCAAAAGGGTCAAATATAGGAACAATGCTTACATGGGTTCTTACAAACCAAAGCTGGAGAACCAACAGGCCACAGCAGACAACAGCTATCAGTTTGATTAAGTGTGAATTTGTTTAGGAACGTGTGCCACTGTACAAAATAAACAAATGCAAGGGGCCTTGAAAAGGGGAGAAGGGTTTATCTGCATTAATACCTATTCTGAGTGTCCTGCTTTGTGGATGTGGATGAAAATGTCATTCTAACTTTATCTTTAGGATGTCACACGGGGCCCACAGTTCATTTTTGTACGTTTACTCAACTGGTTTTACAAAGAAGAGTCACTTATTAGTTACTTGCTTAAATAGCATATGTATGAGTAAATGTGAGAAATCAAACCAGGGTCAAAATGTTCCAAAGTGAGTTTTTTTACAGAATTACACTTTTTTTTTGCTTTCATTTTGTGGTTTTGAGGTATGTTTCCAACCTTAAACTGACTGAGCACTTTATGCATCCTTCCCCTTAAGACATAATTACATACTTAGATACATACACACACACACCATACTGCCTGTTGTAAACTGGTGTCGTCTATTACCAGCCTCTTTAATGTATCAGTTGCTCCAATTTTGTTTGTTTTTTTGCTATTGCAGCACCACAAGTTATTTATGCAAAATTTGAAATCTGTTATGGTCAGGCCTATTAACAGATGAACAAGTTAGTTCTTTTTTTTAACCCAACCAAAAACATTTCCTAAAATTATTACTGTGGCCAAATTTCTCTGAAAACACATAAATCTTTTGTCATCGGACCGCCAGTTTGTGTTTGAGTACCATTTAAAAATACCTTTGTTGCCAACGTAAATGTATGTATTGGTCTTTCATCTAGTTTTAAATCTGCTCTCAGATCAAAATGGGTCTGAGCATTAACTGGAAATAACAGAAATCAAAAGAAAACCACATATAACACACAAAACAATAGTTACAACCAGTCATTTAAAAGGTTTTATGGGTGTGAGAGTATATTTTGAGGGTGGCATGGTGGTGCATTGGTTAGTACTGTCACCTCACAGCAAGAAGATTGTGGGTTCAAACCCCGGTTACCCCAGCCTTTTTGCATGTTCTCCCTGTGTCCGCGTGGGTTCTCTTTGGGGGCTCTGGCTTCCTCCCAACATCCAAAGACATGCAGGCTAGGCTAATTGGTGTTTCCGAAATTCTCTTAGGTGTGAGTGTGAGTGGTTGTGTGGCCCTGCGATGGACTGGCAACCTGTCCAGGGTGTACCCCGCCTTTCATCCAATGTCAGCTGGGATAGGCTCCAGCCCCCCCGCGACCCTGTACGCAGGATAAGCAGTTGACGATGGATGGATGGAGTATATTTTGTGACACATTTGCTTCCAACTAAAACAGAATTGGATGCAAACTATGCTCTTATACATTTTCCCATGACTGGTACCGTTTCTTCTCTCTGACGAGATATGTTTTTATAAAAGCATAAACTCTTTAAATTTCAACGTTGAGTGGTTGTGTACTTCACACAGTGTTTAGATCTTTGTTGCAATCATGACAAAACAAGCTTCTCACTGCAGCTGTATTCAACTGTAAATCTGAGAAATGAGGACAGAGTCCACTGTAGTGGCACAGTGAAGAATGACGTGAATCTAAACTTGACCTACTTTCAGCCAGTGGGTGTTGTCAGACTGCAATTCTATCTGCGCTAATGTAGTAGTGGCTGAGTCATAGTTTAAAATCCTCGCTCCACTCTGCCCATTTGTTTGTTTTTAAGGATCAGTTAGACTGTATCACCAGCACAACTTAGTCTCCACGAAAAATTCCCCCAAAACAGAGAAGAATGACAAGCTGAAGAAAAGATAATTGTATTAAAAGATATATGACATGTCTCATGAAAGCAGCTGATTGTGCAGACATAGATTAGGACCAGGGACAAATCCTTTTATCTGAAACTGTCCTCATGCCTATAAAAATGTCACGCCATATCAAACCAAAGATCTTATTTTTCATGCCATCAAAGCAAGTCTTTTCTTTTTTTTACATCATAAAAGGTTTAAGTTCAAAGCACTGCTGAATGAAACTGTCCTCTTGTCTCCTGAAATTCAACCAGGTCTGTCACTGTTGCTATATTCAGAATTTTCCTTTTAAATCGTGAATCTTAACGAGACTCTCCAGGGGCTCCATGTGTACGTGCTAAACTGTTGGATCATTCATATGGTCTTTTATTGGGCTAGGTTGTTCCTGCTGCCCTGAGGTTATCTTGTATTTCAAGTCTAAACTGTGGACTATTGAACACAGTATTTAAAAGACGCTGCTTTATATTACTTTCCTTCTAGTCACAAATACAAAACTAAAAACATCAATCACAACATTGTATGTACTGTCCACTAAACACTCCCAGGATTTCTCCAAGTAACCAACTATCCTGTGTAAAAACATGTGTTGAACACCGATGTACGATACCTGCATTAATTTGATGCTGAAGAGAACCTAAAAACGTGGCTAAGGTGATTGATGGGTCACTTGGGCACGTAAATAGTTGAATTTTAGAGCATTCTTTAGTCTGTCTGTGCAAGAATAGTGCATGTTTTTAACTGTGAGAAAACTCTGTAGAAGGAAAAGTCTGACGCAGAAGCTGAACAAAACATGTGTTGTATCAAAAGTGGTCAGCTGAACAGAGCAGCATGCCCCTGAATCACTGCTGGAGTTAGTCAAGGACACGTAAAAAGATCAATTCAAAGAACTTCAGCCCAATGAAAATGTGATTTCCAACTGTGACAGTTGACTACAAAGACTTGTGTGTGGAAGCAGAAGAGATTACACAGTTTAACAGAAGCTAGCTGCTCTTCAGTGTCAGTGTTAAGATGGCATTAAGATTTCCATAAAAAATTGTTTTGTTAAGATGTTTGTGTTACACATAAAGAAACTCTTTATGTGGCTAAATCATTTTAAAGTGACATAAGAAACTTTTAAAAGACAATGTCCTTGCATGATAGATTTGTGTATGTTTGCATTCAGTGCCTAAGAAGAAAGATAATGTGGACGTTACATTTACTGAATGTTTTGCACTGTTTTCTTTAAGTGTGTGAACACTTAAACGTTTCCCCCTCAACATTATCAGCGCTTGTGGAAAAAGTTCACAGAAGCTATGGGGACGTTCTCCCTCTCTAGGATGGCTGGTGTCTTTAGTGTTTTAAGCAAAAATAGCTAACTTTAGCTTAAATGCATAAAAACAACACAGGCAAAAAACACAAACAATGCTAGCCAATGCTGAAAACTGTGTGGTTGCTCTTCCATCATTATCTTGTTCACTTGAGGTACAGGAGGCGCGCACACACACTCACACACAAAAAAACAACACCATGCATAACTTAAAATAAATGGCTATCGGGGACCAGATATTAAGTGCTGATGGGACGGAAGTCCCAACAGTGTGACTGTATGAACAGATTTGCTGTCCTTTCATCCCTTTGTCAAACACAGCTTCGGTAGCAGGTCGGTTCTCTAGGTTCAAGGTTCATTTATTTATTGTTATACAACCCAAGGCTGTACAATGAAATGCAAGCTGTCTCTTCATGGCTAAATACTCACACACACTAAAGGAAAATTTATTTATGATACGGTGGATGATGAGTTGAGGAGTTTTACTGCCTGGGGGAAGAAGCTTCTCTGTAGTCTGGTGCTACGACAACAGATACTTCTGTATCTCTTGCCAGACGGCAGCAGGGTGAACTGGCTGAAGCTGGGTGGGTACTGTTCTTTAGCATCCTTCGGGTTCTGCAGGCATCTCATCGATATCACTGGTGCTCAGTAGATGGGTACCAATGACCTTCTGAGTGGTTTTAATCACAGCTGCATTGCCCTCCTGCCCTATTTCCATACATACATAAAATCTTGGCACTGGAATTTAGCCTTAGATTTCCTTAATAAACAGTCGTACGTGGAGATTTGAGATGACCATGTCCGGTTCTCCTTATTGCGGAGTACCAGGAACCTGAAACTGTTCACCTGCTCCACTTAAGCTCCACTGATGTGAAATGTGTGTTTCCTTTTTACTAAAATCATTAATCTGCAGGTTTTTCTCTGCGCACCACTCTGCAAGACTATCGATTTCCTCCCGATGTGAAGTATCACCGTTATCGATGATGGTGGTGTCGTCTGCAAACATCACAACAGAGTTCTGTCGACGTCAGGGGTTGTAGTCATGGGTGTACAGCGTGAACTGGAGAGGGCTAAGCAGAAAACCATGGGTGGCTCTGGTGTTGAGCACTAGAGTGGAAGAGGTGTGACCATCAATCCGAAGTGTCTGTGGTCTGTTTGTGAGGAAGTTCAATATACAGTTGCAGAGTGTTGTACTCAAGCCCAGAGTGCTATGTTCAGTTTCATGGGGGAGATTGTGTTGAATGCTGAGCTGAGATGAACAAACAGCATTCTGATGTAGGTGTTGTTATTTTCAAGATGTGTGAGGGCTGAGTGGAGATGGCATCCTCTGTGGATCTGTTGGTTCTTAGAAGCAAACTGGTGAAGGTCCAGGCTGTATGGGATGTTGTTATTTATGTGCTAGAGAGCAAGTTTCTGAAAGCGCTTCATCAGAATGGGGGTGAGTGCAACAGGGCGGTACTTGTTCAGACCAGATTCAGCTGTTTGGTTGGCAAGGAGGCCTGTACACCCATGACTCTCTGTGCTAGTGTCTGAACATACAGCTAACATTACTCGACACAACACTGTTTGTACTGACAAAGAATTATTTGATAGGGTAAATTATGCTTTTCTTTTATCAGCCTACTGCAACCGTTTAGATTTCAGTAAGATGAAGCCAGACAGACAGCATTGTTGCGTAGACTCTGAGTCATGATAATAAGTCCACTGCGTTGGCGCAGCAGGGGTGTTGACGCACAGCGCTTTGGCAACAAAAAGCAAGGTCATTTGTTAAACCTAGCTCAACTACCACCTCAATGCAATGCTTGTCAAGTGTTCTTTGTCAGCAAGGAAGATTTCTTTGTCAAGATGGAGGATAAAACTATTGTCACAGCTCAGCCCAGTATAATGCTGTGCTGTTTCTGCTTTCTTATGTGGCACATTGATGCTAAGGTGTATCAGGTGATCAAGGAAAACAAAAAGTTGTATCATAAACACTTTCATTTTTTAATTACATTTTTAAAAGTGTGATTATTTGTGGGGAAATTACCATTACCCACATAGTAACTTATTTGTTGGTAATTCCCTTCATGGATTTGAGCACACAGGCATTGTCATGTTGAAACAGGTAAGGACCCTCCCCAAACTGTAACAAGCAGGACACACACCGTTGTCTAAAATATCACTGTGTGCTATAGCATTAAGATTTCCCTTCATTTGAAGTAAGGGGCCAAAACCAGAAAATAACAGCCCAATAGACCAAAAGTACAGAAAAGTATGTGGACAGTTGTGTCACACCTATTATCATAGCACAGATATTTGGCCAAACAAATAAAACAACCTTTTGTCTTCTTCAGGGTTTACAAAAGCCAAAGTTTTTCCACTCGGTCAACAACATGCTCATTGTATTTAGACAAGAAAATTGGATAAACAACAACAACTGTGTGCAAGGTAATATAATACGCAGAGTAGAACCCTGATTGGATGCCATAAATGTTTTCTCTTTCTGTTAAATAAGATAACAGAAGGAGGAGCAGGACACAAACAAATGAGCTTATAAAAATGAATAAAAGAAATATACCAGAATAACCCGACAGCACTGAGGCTCAAAGCCTTCTGCTGCTGCTGAAATGATCCGGAATCTGCAACAAAACTATTACTGTTACGTAACACTGAGCAAAGCAATTACATGGATTCAGGCTGTTATCCCTCGCTCATAACAGCAGTGTCCTGAGTCTGAAACTATACACAACCATCCCAGCAGACACTGTTCAGTCAGTCAGGCTTTCAGTCAGGCCTTTGTGGGAAATCATCTGTCTATTTTTACCACAATCACAATGGTGCATTCTTTTAACAAATTAGGCAAATAACTAAATTATCATACGACTATTGCTTAAAAATCATCTGGTGGAAAGCCTGCAACCAGCAGAGTTGAGGCTGTGACAGCAGCAGATATATGTATATATGTGCCTATGGTTTTGAAATCACATGTTCAATAATCACATATGGGTGTAAAGTTTGGGCATCCACATACAGACGTGTGGCAAATGAAAAGGAAAAAACAACAAAAGTATGCTCTTATTAAAGTGTTGGCCCACCACGTACCACCAGAACTTTAATGTGCCTTGGAATTGATTCAAGTCATTGACATTGAACGACAAAGTTTTTAAGTGATTGTTGCGTCGACCAAGGTTGCCATTCTGACATGGCATATATGCAGTTTATAATGGTAGTGTAGCATAGATATCATTGAAATTCATAGTAAAGGGTCCATTCTAGGCCCACTTTTGTTTAGACTGTACGCTGATGACACGATTCTGCGTCATGTGCATGCTGGGACACAACATTTGGTGTGGCTGTATTGTTGTCTGAGTGGAAACAGTATAGAGAGAGCGAGAGAGAGTTGTACGGCTCATACATGCTGTAAAGTGCCAGAAACAGGTTGTGGTAATGAAAAGGACAGAAAGTTGCGAACATTTGTCATAAATCAGGAGAAATAAAGGTGGATTGTGGGAATCGAGAGGGTTGGCTGGTATGGACTAGATCAATCCTGCCTTTCGCTTAACATTTACAAAAACAGATAGGATGTTTATCACATCACAGTCTCTGGAAAAAAGTTTAAATTTGGTGTCATAACTGTTGCTCAAATCTGTCTTTCAGGTCACACTTGCAAAAAATGTTAGACTGGCCAATATCATATTCAGAAAACAGGTGGGAAGACATGGAAATAAAGAAACAGCATTGTTCTTGTCGAGCACCATGGATCTAGTTAATCCTAACCTTACAAGTATGACAGAGGTTCGATTAATGCTTTATTGTTTGAAGGGTCGAAATGTTTTCAAGATAAAAGGCTTTAGATTAAGGACTAGCCAGTGTTTGTATGTAATGTGAATGTAGTGCTATCTTGGATACTGGCTGGGGTCCATGGAGTGCAAACATTCCCAAATTTCATATAGAACAGGACAAAAATGTTAGGAATTATTGTTGTGAGCCAGGTTCAGGTGTGAAGAAGTTTCGGAGACTGATGAAGACTTAACATAGCATAGTT
>JAPMOB010242872.1:0-11192 GCA_029875015.1 Lepomis gibbosus | reverse complement strand
TGTGTGTGTGTGTGTGTGTGTGTGTGTGTGTGTGTGTGTGTGTGTGTGTGTGTGTGTGTGTGTGTGTGTGTGTTGCAAATATTTGGCAAGGTAAATGTATGTACATTATGGAAAGATTACTGCGCATCACCAGCCACAGTAAGTGACTCAACAGTGACAGAAACAGTGAGAGCAAGACACTCTCTCACCCTATCTGTTTGACTGATCGCTGGTCTTGTGTTTAGATGGCTTGTATGCACATTGATTTCAGTCTATAGACCTGTTCTAATAAATAAATCTAAATGGCTAGGTGGGGAGCTTTGTTATTGAAAGCTTCTGTGAAAGTGCAATAGATTTGTATTGTATTACAGGCACAGCCGTACAACTGTCCCTCCGTGGGACTACTGACCTATTCAGTGCTACAGTATTCCAACAGATGACCAAAGCTCCTTACAACAAATAGCTCTGAACATTATAGCTTGAAACCAAGCACCACCGGTGTCTGCTTAGAGATTTACCATGCCAAACATGGAGCTACATTATACTCAGATCAATTTAATAGCCTGCTGAAATAACTATAATGCACAGGGCATATCAGCTGACAGATATTAGATATTAAATATTAACTGTACTCTACTAATCTGTTAAAAAAATAATGCATTTCAAAAATAGCTATTAAGAGCAACCACTTTTGTTTTTCCTTTTTCTAATGTGTCCTTTGTTGTTTTGATTTATTTGATTAAAATAAAAAAGCTGTCTACTAAAAATAAATCAGAAGAGCATTGAATGAATCACAAAGGATATGTGGTCACAGAGGGTACATTTTCTGTTTGAGGAAAGGTGACTGTTATCAGGGCAATCACACTGATCTCATATAATAATAACTCATTTTTTTGTTTGCTGTTAATGTAGCTTTGAACTGTACATCTTGGTGACATATGACTTTCTAACATTGTAAAAGGATTTTGAAGTACTGTTTTACCTGTCATAAAAGTCATACAATTAATGTAAATATATGCTTTCGATCCCTAAGATTACTTAACTTAGACAAAAAATAATGATCATAGGGTGTTACTAGGGTTGAATGGTACAAAGACATATAAGACATATATGAGTACCAGTACTAGCTTCAAAGTAAGAAAAGTCTTACATTTATTAACCAAAAAAAGGTATTTTCTTGGCCAACATTTTATCAAGCGTAGCGTAAAATAAATCAAAAAATAAATAAGACTAGGTTTTTAGCCATGCAATAGGCCCCACGAGGCTATAATTCTCTTTAAACACTAGAAAAGAAAATGTTTGAATGGACTAAAAATGAATAACTAATTTTGCCTTTCTTTGATCCTTCCCACTAGTGCACCAATAGACTGTGGTGTTGTAATAATTAGGTTCAGTTATGATCTCAGCTTTATGCTACCATTAGCATAATATGCATGGATGCACACAGCATGCAATAACATATAACAACGGTGAACTAAAGTTTTGAACCTGTTGGTGCTGGACAAATAGACTGTCAAATAACACACTGACATAGTTATCTTACATCTACGTTACATCTTACATCCTAGCTATGAATCTTCATGAAGCAAATTTAGATTGGCAGACACACGCAGGTAGGGTGCAATCGGTGAGTATCAAATTACAAAAACAGATTTTTCTTCCAAAATCCTTTACAGAATCCTTAAAATCTACCACACACTATTTCCTTTGCTGTTTTGTTGACCCTTATTCATAGAAACTAGGGATGGGAATCACCTGAGGACCCATGATACAATATCATCACGATATGATATCATTGCAATTTTAAACATATTGCGATATATTGCAATTTATTACCTTTTTTCCATCTTCAAATTGTGTCCCCAAAGGAAAACTCTTTTTCTTGTGGACTGAAAAAGCAACTGATTTTATTATTTTATTACAAAAAGTAAAATTCTCATGTACAATTCATATAATTAAAGATCAATACTTGACCTCCATGTATCGATACAATATTGCCAGGGGAAATATTGCGATACTATGCTGTATCGATTTTTCCCCCCACCGCTAATAGAAACCCTCACCTAACAAAAAAGTGAGTTAAATATTTAAGAGATCAGTGAGTCAATGGATATGGTACAACCAAGGTATAATAATGTTGCAAAGAAACTCCTAAAATGCACAGAGCATAACAGACACCCTGTACTTCCAGAATTTACACATATATACAGCCAAAACCATTGAAATGTGGGGTGTTTGAAAGAGAACAATGGGTAGCTGATATCCTTCACATTTAACTCCAGGTAACATACACTCACTCCATCCAAGTGACAGGTACTATGTCACTCCACTTAGCTGCACTGAAAATATCTCAGGTCTCTCCTGCTGGCTGACATAGTCCTTAAATATAGTGGATCACAGCAGAGAACATGTTATGGCTGGACAATGCAAAACCACTTGTAACTAATACATCTAATGTTACTTGTAATCTGTAAACTATTTGAGAAATATATATATGCCTTTATTTTAACTTAACTCGGCCACTGCAAAGAAAATGTTTACAGAAAAAACAATATTTGATATTGGTACTAGAGCTAGTAACACAGTCTGAGGACAATATTCCTTATTGTCAGCACTCCAAGAATGTGATTGCCTGCATAGCCAAGGAAGCATGTGAGCAGGAGCAGTGCAGTACTCAAAAGGAGCACTTTGCACTTCTAATGGTATTGAGTCTTAGCTTGATTCCAAAAAGTAGCTCTAACAATGACTGAAGCTTAGGCCTAAGAAATAAATTAATGTTCCACGTTTCCTGGTGGAAATAAAGCTGCTTGTGTGCATCTGTGTATTTATATATGTGTATGGAAAGCAAAGGACTGTGAGAGATCAGGGTGTGTACGTTTCTATCAGAATTAAATCAACTAGTAAGTGCAGACAGCTGACAGCACAACATGCTCCCCAGTCACTTTGAAATGACCCCCCACAGAGTGCAAAACACTCAACACAATTTCTTATTATCCCCTGTACACCAATGATTCCTACAAAAAAATCCTCACTGCTAGGTGAAGGTAGATAGAAACCAGTAGTAGTACTGCTGGCAGATTGCAGGTTGATTAGACCTATTAATGTAATTGTTCTGTACACTGTGAATCTGTATGTGTTGTGGAGGATCAGAGAAAGGATCTGTAGCTTTGATTGTGATGTATCTACATATTCCTCAGGCTTCTACAGAAATTAGTTTCATCTTTCAAGGAGGTCAGGGAAGTGCAGTGGCAAGCACTTCTTTGAAAGAACAGATTCTATTTTCAAAGCCATAAAGTTGCCATTTTGTTCAAGCTTCTGTTGCTGTCACCTTATACAGCAGATGTATAACACCATTTGCAGTTGAGTCAGTGTACACCTCCCAGAATGTGTATGCATGTTTGTGCTATTGTTTGATATTTGCTGGGAACCGCTAAAACATTAGGACAGCTCTCCTAAATCCTGGAGCAGACAGGATGACTTTCATATGTTAGGAAAGTTGATAACTGCTTTTATTTCTAAGCATAAAAGTGGGAACAAATATGCATCACTCTGAGAATTTGGAGCAGATTGGACACATTTCCTGCTCAGATGTTTGATAAATATGGGCTCAGGTTTCTGGGTTATGTCCCACATACCAGAAAACATGAAAATATTTCTAGAAGTTTACTTTTTTGAGGGTATGGCAATACCTATACTAATGGTTTTGTTAAACTGTACAGTTGAAATACATGTTAAAACTTAAACATTCACTATAATACATATTGTATTCTGTCCAAAGGCATCATATCCTTCAAAATATAAACCATGGCCAAATTTAGAAACCGATATTTCTGAATTATGTATGTATCACTTTGGGGCCGTAACAGATATGGGTATCTTGGAGGTTAACAGATGGTGCCATAAAATGAAATAGGCATCACTCTTAAAATATACCCAGACACTGAGGACATTTATGTCTCCAAAATCGTTTTCACTGCCTCTGAGGAAGAGGGGCGAACGTCAACTCTGAAGTCAGCCGCAAGGGTAAAAACTAGTTAACTTGCTCATTTCTGACTGCTCGTCACGTCTGCTGAAGACAGTGTCATAAGATTCGTACCAAATTTAACAGTCAAATAAAAGTCTTTGAATGCTATAAAATAAGAATGATTGCACCATCCTGAAAAGTAAAAGACAAAAATATGTGTGGCTGCACTAATGAGGGAGTCAGTCCAGAGAACCCTCTCTTTACATGCATCTGTTAAGTGATTATGTAATTTCCAAATCTTTCTTGTCTTGTTTCTCCTTGACAAGTGACAGAGCAAACTTGTTTGAGGCCTGGAAGGCGAGAGTGGTTTGTAATAACACTGGGAGTCTAGAGAGTAGAGTCCCACGGCATAATGCAAAGAAAATTACCCCACTGGAAAGCTTCCGCCCCCCACTTTACTTCTTTGCCGTGGCAACAGCCACAACATATTTTACGGCCCTGACAAGTTAGGTTTTCAGATATCTTGTGTCTCTACTCCTTCCTTCCTCATCTTTTCCTGGAGGATGTTAAATCTTGATCGTCATGGTAGGAAATCAAATTGCTATTTTCCATTACTCTACAAAGGGAGGGTATGGGAAGATGGTGCTTGATCCAGAAATTTCAAAGGCATGAGATGTGTCCTGAGGTAGCCTGTCCCCCTAAACCCAAGGATCAGGATTTTTAATGCTATATTTAAAAATTTAAAAATTGACATGGAGTCTGATTGAGCTTACAAAAGCACTAACCAGGATAACAAACTGAATACAGATGATCAATTATGGATGATTCACAGAGATAGGGAGCTATTTCCACATCAAAAACGACAGAGTAGAAACAGTTATTCATCTCTGTGAATAATCTATGTCAGACAGAGCTGGCCAATTGATGTCTACTGTACCTAAATCCTCATACAAAGTACCATTCATCAATGCAGTGTTAAGTCATTGTAGTTGCACTGAGAGCCAGTATTCACACTTTGTGCCCTTGCCAGACAAGATTTCTGGCCTAAGCTATCAAGGGGGTATATCCATTCTGTGAGACGTTCAGATTCTCATATTTGTTCTGACGGTCACAAAAGCAGATGGAGAGATGGATATGCTCATTTGTGCTGGCGTCGATTAGCTGTATCAAGGGGGTGTTTTTTTTGACACCTTTAAATTATCTTGGTTTTAATTGTATAAGTACAATACACATAAGATGTAATGACAATCAAGTCCAGTAATACCCTTTCACCTTCCAGTAAGTATTTCACTATAAAAATCAAAAACTATGATTGCAGTCTGCTTTAACAATCAAATAATACACATAGATTATGAGAGTAGGGAATGAGGGAATTTGAGTTATTTGATGGTCTTTGCTCAATCATTATATGGGAAGTACCACCACTGTACTTGGCAAAAATGGCAGTGGTTCTCAGTTTGTTGTTCAATACTTTATCAAGCTGGGCACTGGGACAGACAGTCAATAGGACGAGCAGCTTTATGTTAGCAGGCATAGTAACTTCAAAGCTTGTAAAAAGCACATTACTAGTGTTCCATACAACCCTCGGTGCTCAGCTTCAAGCATTCAACTGAGAAAAGCTTGTGAGACTGATTCAGACTCTGAGACGCCCTGTGTGGCAGAGCAGCAAGATCATCACAACAGCCCACACCTTGAGTATCCAGACACAGAGAGGAACTCTGGTGTCAGCAAATGTCTCCCGCCTCCACAAAAAGACCCCACAAGAAAATGCCCCCGAGAAAATGTCTGACTTGTACCGTGAGGATTTGACATAATGAAAAGTTAGGAGCTCGGTTCAATTTTGCTAAAATATGTCTTAGGGATCTGAGACCTAGCAGATCTAATATGGAAGTCACTGTCGGGATTTGACAGAGTCATAGTGTAATACTAAGGGCTAAACATAGGGAACTCAAAATCCGGGGCCATGGATGTGTGCTCTGCTGCCCAAAACCACTCTCCTATTTTTATATTGGAAAGTCTATTGATGGAGCAGCGACTGAGTTAGATCAGAGCTTTAACCCTACTACTTCAGGGCTGCTTCAGACTGATTTGATCAAATAAAGTGTGTATGGTGTATAGTCATGCAAAGACAATATTTAATTTATATGACACAAAAGAGATTGGTTTTGCTTTAGTGACTGAAAAGAAACCACACAACTATATTTGCCTATTGAGATATTAAATTCCTTGATACACTTTTACATGGATCTTATCACAGTTTTCGCATGTGTGTGGCAGACAGTAAAGAAATGGCGAAATTAATGTGAAAAGGCAGGAAAAATGCATGATTTCTCCCCTACAAAATGAAAAAATAAGAGGATTGTAATTTTCCGTAAGTTGGCATCTCATTTCATGTCAGTGGATTAAGAAATTAATGAAAAGTGGCTAGTCTATCTGACACTTCTAAATTAAGAAATGACAAAATTAAACAGGGGAGAATGAAGAAGAGGATAAATAATTGGCTGGGGAAAATCTGACAGAAAGAGAAGTGGAAAACATGGCAGCAGAGGAGGACAGAGTGGAAACAGAGTAAGCAGCGGATGCTCCAGGCAATGCCATCTGTGGGTGGATCCGCAAAGGCTGCATGCCACACACCTGTGTGGAAGTGCCTGGGAGATAAGGCCCTCAGCACAATGGCCCTGTGGCCACCTGCGCTGCCAAACAGGTGCACAGCCCAGCCAATTAAACTATTAGACAAACACAGGCCTCTGGGAGCAAATTAGCAGGCTGCCCAAACATCAGAGGAAAAACAAAAAGCAATGGTAAGCATTCACTGTGAAGAACAACAACACTTTGATGGTGAGACTCTCATTTGAGAGTATAGAATCAAGTTTAATGCTTCATGAAACGAAGCACTGGATTTGACTTAAAATCATCAAAAATATTAAAAATGCTTCCAGTATTTCAAAACAGAAATTTTGTTCTTTGATATAAATAGTATAAATTAATATAAAATTGCTTACCATGTATTAGGGATCAGGGCTATATTTAGCTATTAGATGCCAAATGACACTAATATTTGTTGATTCATAGAAACATGATACATACAGAGGTTTCTATAGACAAAGAGGTTTGACTGCACTGGATATACTGTAATAGTTAATACAGCTGAAGATTATTAACCATGTAAGCGTTTCAGTACTTTTTGTATATCACAAACTTATGACTAAGAGGTGCTTTAACTGGTCATCTAGTCATTAATCTAGTTTAAACATTGACAGTATATTAAACTTACGACAAAGCCAATTTTGCACAAGGATAAACTTCAAAATATTTAATCTTTGCCTGCTCAGCAGAAATGTTAGTAACAATGCATGGATTTGTTTTTATCTACCAAATATTCTCTATCTCTGTAAATCATAGATTTTTTGTGTGCCAGTTTATACGGTGTGCCCTTTTTATACAGTGTGTGGGTGTGCCACAGATAAATTATTGGTGATATATTAACTAATTTTATAAGGGTGAGAAAAAACAATGTATCTCTCAATATTATTTAATGTAAACATGAATAGTGAGTAGTTGTTTGTATTACCTTAGATATCACCTGCATGAGAAGCCAAATCAGTATACATTATTAGAAATGATTATTTGACTTCCAAGCCAGTTAGACTTTAGGACCATATGCATTCCTCTGAGAATTTTGTGCTATTTAGAACTGATCCTTCCAACACTATAATGCTTCATAAATATTGATTTTGATTTTAAATATTGAATAGCCATTAAATTCTGAAAGCTGATTGCTTTCTAAACTAGAAGTCTAGAAGTCATTTTACCTGTCAGCTTTCACCAAGAAATTTGCAGATTTGTTCAAGAAAAATTTACAATAAAGTCCCAAAACAATCCATATCTTAAAAAAGTAGGTAAGCTCATCATTATACTATGGTGTAAATTAAAACAAGCATGAATGCACTACTCTGCCATCTACATAATGGTTATTTTCAGTATATGATAACTCACCGTACAAAGGTTACATTAACATAGTGGAGTCACAGGAGTAGCAAACCAAATGTGGATTTCCAGTGTGTTGTGATCCATGACAATTAAGTGCATTCATATTAATTAGGAGTAACCTTATCCATGCTTCAAGAAAACAATCGGCCCATTTCCCCAAAAGAATAAGAGGCGTGAAGACAAGCATGGGACCGGTGTTACTAAACGCTCGCATAGACCTTCTCAGCACACACACCCAAAGGTGTCTTTCTCCCTGGATGGACCTGGCTATCCGTGGGAGGTGACTCCTCTGTAAAGCACAGGACCCTTACATGCTGGTCAAAGGATCAGCCATTTGAAAGCACCCACAGGGCAAGCCTGGCCTCACTTACATCCCTCGGCAACAGTTGGCCTTTCTGAGTGGAAAGGCTGACTTGAATCCCCACAGCTTGCTGGAGACTTCACAGCTCTGCAATCACTCAAGGGATAATTACTTAGCTACTTAGCTATTCATTATACTATATAACATACTTTATATAAAATGTGCATTTTAAGCTCAGCACATTATAAATCTATTTATGCTTCCTTTGGGTATGCATCAGTAGCTAATGTTACCTAGTGAGCCAACTGAATATCTTTGTATTATTGTCATGAATCAAACCTGTCGCAGAGATACCCTTGGTTGATCACTTCCTCTACTTAGTTTGATGTGGAAGAAGCGTGCTGCTATGAATTAAAATGTTCACTGTATCTATTTCCATATATGAAGGGGTTTGTTGAGCAGTTTGCAAGAGCACAAAACTTTTTTCTAAAATTGGTTAATACAGGGATGTAGTGGTAAAACTTGTAGTAGCACACAGATTAAATAAAAGCTCCTCTGGGGCCATGCTGGCAGGTCCTTTCTCTGTATCCAGGGTGAACATAAAAAAAGTATTCCACTTATCCGATGACCATTTAATATGCACGACTCATTGATTCACATTAAGAAACATCTCCTCAACAGTGGGCTGGTAAATAATTTAGAGGCTCTGCTGTCACTAAGGGCTCTGTTGCACTAGTGGGACCAAATTAAAAGTGAAGATCCCATTTACAGGCGAAAAGGCAGAGAATTTGTGTAACAACTAGAGACAAGACTTACAAAATCAGTGAGGCCTCTTAATGAATGACTCATGAGCCAATCAAGCTCAATAGGACAAAGCAGAGAACCAAAAAAAATTGAAAATTATGTTTGACTACAGATATAGGCTATAAAAGATTAAAGAGAAGTGCAGGCACTTGCCATTTTTTGTTTGGTAGATTGGAGGAAGGTTGTACACATGTCACAGAGCCACATGCTTATTAAGGTCTCAGAATGGCTGGTTCTGATGTGGAAAACTAGACTTCCTATCTATTAGAGCTTAATGGACAGAGTGGCCTGGAATGACAGACTTACTTCCAGTGACTACAAGCTTGTGCTCATTTGATCAGCTCCACCATTCGCTATGCTTGTTTAAAAGTTGATACTTTGTTTTCTGGTCTAACCTAGCTGATCAATTCACATGGAACAGGTGCAATGAGGTTCCTTTATGTAATTAGATATAGATGTTTTAATGTGGATAACACTTATAAGGAAATTATTGGAAACATGTAAAAAGAATAAAACTTTCAATACATGTTTTTAAAGTGCATGAATAAATCCAAAATTGTAATCCTAAACCTGGGTCGTCAGTGCGCATATGTAGGCATAGCGTGCGGCAGAAGAAGAACACTTGCTGTAGAGACGGACCCCCAGCTTCACTGGTGTTGTGCCGAGTTGTTGTCCGCACCTTGCGGACTTTTGGACAAATTATAACCTTTGATAAAGCATGAAAAGAGTATTTTATCGTTTTTGAATAACCGGCTACTTGAAATAGACCCGCTAGGAACCGCGACATGCATGCAGTTGTCGGAAGCACGGAATGCACGCAAAACTCTGTACAAGGCCGGTGAATAACAGGCGAGTGAGAGAAAAGGGTCTTCAAAAAGCCTCAGTTTAGCTGGAAATTTACAGTGTAAGTTAAATGAATAGAGACTACAGCTCTGCAGCTTCTCAAAATGAAAGCAGAGTTTCTATATGTAACCCCCCCAGCTTACAATCGCTACACACAAAAACACATGATTCTGACTGTATGCATGACTTGACCATTCTGAATCAACTATATAAATCCTTAGTCGGGGACAGCCCTAATCGAGATATGTATCGTTATTGGGGTATGAAATGACCTATATCAGGATCTGAATTTTTTGTCATATCGAACAGCCTTAGCTTGACAGCGTGAGCAAAATTTATATACACCTTGTGCTTGCACTTCATCACTTCATGTGAACTTTTTCAAAGCTCTACTATAAACACAGCTAAGTGATTCGTAAGTGTAGTCAGGATGGCATTTGGTACATATCACTGGCTAGTGTTTCTGGTTTGTTCATACATATAATATAACTGCATATGCAGTGTATTTGGGGTCATGTCACATAAGACACAGTTTCAATATACTTTTTAGAAAGTTTAATCAGGGCCACAGAAAATACTTTTAAGAACATTGCCTTCATAGAGAAAACAAACTGTTTCTTAAAATCAGTCATGAATCCACTTCGAACATACAATTAGCACACATTATCTGAAAAGCCACAGGTTATCAAGATTACTATCACTCTAGTCCTTCCCACTCTCCTTTTGCTAGATAGAATGATCCCAGCATTTTCTTGGTAAAATTCACTTTACTGTCTGGCAGGAGTAGCTATTACTTAGTCATGATAGAAACTAATGTGAGCGTATCAGCTGAACATTATCAATCATACAATCGATGGTCCTGTCAGGCACTGCACACGATAACTCCCACTACATTTTCTGGTGCACTTACTTTACTGCGGGTGTGGGTGGTGTCTCCACCGATGCATAAAACGGCCGTCGGTAAAATGCATGTTGCCGACTGTATATAAGACGGTTGCAGGTGAAAGTGCGACGCGTTTTTGTAAAGGACATGATAAATTGGTTAGCTGTTTCTCGGTTTGATGCTCTGACTTAACGAGGCGTGACAGTTTTTTAACGAGGCATGAAAGTGCGCCTGCGCAAGCTTGGAGAATGACGTATGACCTATGACTTATGGAATTTATGGCGCGTCGCAGACTGGTCGTAACCGGGATATTTCCCAGTTGAAACTTCCGAATTCCGACATCAAAGAATTCCAGGTGCATGGTGGTGCATGACGCCGAAAGTGAACGAAAATCATGGCTGACCGTGACAAAGTGTGCACACAGTTGC
>JAPMOB010242867.1:0-50980 GCA_029875015.1 Lepomis gibbosus | reverse complement strand
AAACAGAAAATCCAATCCTGCTGGTCTGAAGTCTCGGAGCAATGGAGCATTAGTCTCATCCTGATGTAATTGGAATGACACCAAGAGTAAAGCCGGCTGATTTAGGGACAGCCTCTAGGCTTGATTTAATGCCCTCTACCAAAACTATACATCCATCTTTTTATCTTTCTCTCCTTCCCTCTCCCAGGCCCTGCATTCTCCTTCATATTCCTCATCCACCCGCTCTTGCGCTCCATTCATTTACCAGCCACAGACATGTATCTTTATCTGTACTCTGTACTAAAACAACCGCTGCATTTTATAATATTTAAAGCCAAGTTATAAACTCCCAACAGAGTGTTGCTGTTTTTATTGTGTGCTGTTTAGCATTTTACTTATTCCTTATGTTATTTACACACTTGAATGGATGTGTTTTACTCTCAGAAAGGTTAAGTTTAAATACTGAATAAATATCTCCAGAGAAGAGTGCAAAGAAGGGGCAGAATAAGCAGGTGTATCCAGGCCAGGGTGCTGCTTTCCCGGGGTTTGCTGCTGCTCAGTCCCCTGACAGATGGACTGCCAGGGCAATCCTATTACCCCCATGTGTTTAGCTGCTCTTATTGCCAGGGTGGGTTGCATGACTAATGGAAGACAATGAATGTTTTGGAGGTAGAATCTCATGCTACTGAATAATCATCATTGTGATTTGTTTAATAACATGGAAGAAATGTAAACCCAAATGCTGCGAACAGGCAGCAAAAAGTATAATCATATTATAAGGTTTCATCCTTGTCCAGCAAAGATGAAACAAGTTACTTTTTAAAAGCCCCACCACTACCTTAAACCCTCTGGGCCTAGTATGTAAGCAATTTACAGCATGGTATCACAGGACAGTATTGTACCACTCACATGCCAAATTATGGCATTTATGAGTCCTTGACCTGTCCTGAATATAATAATAATATACATCATGCCTGACTGAGACATTTGGTGACTATATAATGAGCATGTAAATAAAGGGAGTCTTTCTGCAAATGGCGTCCTGTATGTTTTTGTGTTTCATTTTGGTCCGGAGAACAATTGAAATGAATTCAAGCCAAACTTTTACACCTTTAAAAGCATTAATAGATTTTTCCCCTTCATTCTGTCTGTCATAGTGTATTCATTTTGTCACAGGAAATCATCATTTTGTAGTGTGTATCTTGTGTTTGAAGATATTTGCTACTATTTCATGCACTGATTTGACCAAATCTTTTATTTAATATATCTTCAGATGTAACAGCTCTAAAGGATACAGCTTAATCACTGTCTACAAGTTAATTTATTGTGCAATGTAAGGTTTCCCACTATTAGTTATTCCATTATTTATACTTAATCCATTTCAAAATATGATTAACAATATGGGTCTTGAACAGATGTTGTATTGATTTATCTTAATCTCATATTTGTTGGATTAACTGGATGAAAGTAATCAATATCTTGGGCTATTTAAACCAGACATTATTCAGTGGTCGATATACCATTGACTGCAATCTTGAGATATGATGGAATTGCAATGTAGGTGGAGTATAATTGTGCTGTGCACCTGCTGTGTAATCAAATATCTATACTTGAATACATATGTGTGCATGTATGGCGCTTGGTATGCAGACAGTGTCTTTCCTCCCTGTAGCCCTACACCGGCCTCCGCAGGTCAAACAATTACCACACATCAAGGAAAGCAATTGGGCATGACTAAAATATCATTGCCATGTGATTGTGTCCCCATGTTTGGGCCGTGAGAGCCTAATTTAACCCACTTTGTCCATACGATTGAGGAGAATTGAGGACACGCTCTCCAATTCTGGTGGCCCCGCGAGCATTTCCTGCAAGTCTGACATGCAGCAGCTGGGCTGTGGACGCGCTGTCACTGGTCTCTTACCCAGCGGAGTGGGAGATAGGGTGTAATGAGCGAGAGAAGTGAGGTAGCAAAGGAGAACAAGTAGCTGGAGGTAGAAGGAGGGAGGATTAAATGAGCCACAGGGGTTGCAGAAAGTTGACGTCTTCTGAATAAAAGCTCAGAGAATAAGTGTGCATCGACCTGGGATCACTTGCCAGGTCATGTGACTGCATTAATTTGAGAACCAAACTGGTTTCCAGTCAGGGTTGTTGCTCTGAGATGCTTCCTGCTGGCATAGGAGCCACTGTGGTCACATTGCGACTTAGCAGGAGGAAAGTGGAAGGGGGTTAAGGGAGGGAAAGGAGATTGGCATATATGCATAGTGAATGGGATGGAGGCAGGCCGGGAGACAGTGGATGTTATTAGAAAGGCGGCATTGATCCCAGGCTCTAGCTCCGAGCAGCATTCTCCCCTTATTCCTTCATTTCCCAGTCAGATATCTCTGTTATTACCCCTATGTTGTATGTTTTTCTAATGGCCCCCTTGTCTGACAATAAAGTTGAACTGAAATGAACTGTGCCTTTAACTGCCACTCCTGCCCTTCATCTCTCTGCCTCATAACCCCACACCTCCCAACAAAATCTGACAAACCTGAACTTCTCATCCATGCAGCTTCATTCTACTAAATCCATTGTTTCACTGATTCCATTTCAACTTCATTCGGTCTTGCCGCTCAGCTGTAACTTAGCCGAAGTCTTTGTGAAAGAGGAACGCTGTGTGTTCCTTTTGTCCTCATAGACCCTGTTTAAATATTGATAGAGGTGGGAAGCGCCGCTGACTACTCAGTCAGATCTGAGCAGGTCAAGGATGGAAGAGCTTCTCTGCAGATTTCATTAGGGGAGCAGAGGACTGTAAATATGGAAGCATGCGAATCACAGGCCGTCGCCAACGCTCCACCAGCCTTCATTATCCCCCTGCATGGCTAACGCCCTGTAATGTATTCCAATGGAGATGGAGGTTGGAGGGTGATGGGGTGTAAAATAGCATGTGTAGGAAGGCCCTGTGTTTTTAAGCAGCCTGCCACTCTCACAGCCAGATCCCCATTAGCAGAGGAGCAGAGGATTGGATGTGCAAATGGTCCTGTGGATTAGAGAGCTAATGCATTTAGGAGAGGGGGCTCCGCAATCTCTTTATTGCTGCTGCTGCTGTATGTGTGTGTGGATGTGTGGAGGCTCGTGCAGGGGAGATACCCAGTCCCTTTGTGGAGCTTGAGAGATTTAGGGTAAAGTGAGTAGATAAGGGCAGGGATGCCTTGCGAGCATGATCCAACAACATACACATACACACACATACACACACTCATCAAAGATTACAGTTTGACCAGAAGAAGGCTTGTTGTGTGGTGTTATTACACTCAGCATGGAAATGAGATCTTTCCAGAAAGAGGTGCAGACGGCGGCCCTACTAATCTAATTAATCAGCGTCTGGGATTTTTCATTTTCTTCTGCCCTCTTTTCTGGCCCTCTTTGTTGCTCTCCAGCCTTCCCTGTCTAGCTCTCTTTTTTCGTGTCCCTCCCTGTCCTGATATCTCTGAATCTAAACTCCATGCCCTCTCTCAGGTGTTTAGATAAAAATGTGCAATGTCATGCCCTTCATATAGCCTAACACATTTTATAAAGCCTCTGTTGGCTCTTTCTTGGCATGAATAGCTGCTGTCAGGGGACCAGGTCTAGATACAGAGAGGCACAGCATAATAAAGCATCACTGCTGGATCTGTATATCTCATGTATAGATAGATGCCTCTGCAGCAGGATGGAGGGATGGTGATGCAGGATCTACCGGGCTTTAAAAGGCAACCTGCTACCAGGCCATAAGGCAGCTGTCAGCTTTACATGCAGGAAACTTGTTGGTGGTCATCACGCTGTGAGCTGACAGAATTTAAACTCCTTCTGTGGTGGTGGTTCGACAGAGCGTCACATTTTTATTTTTTAAAGAGCCAGCCGCCAGGCAGCATGGGAGGGGCCCTTCTTTGCTAAAGCCAGCAGCAGCACAGTGGGTAAATACAGTACAGCTCTCTCTGCGCTATCCGGCACAGTGAGTCAGCTGAGCTGCCGGGATCACAGGCGCCGGTGGATGAATGAGAGAGACACAGAGAGAGAGAGGGAGTGAAAAAGAGAGGAGAGCCCGAAGGATCTGGATACAGAAAGGTCCACGCTGGAGATGCGCGGAGCCGAGAGTCTGACACGGAAATGCTGAAGAGATCGGAGCAAGCTTGTTGACGCATAATCCCGCCCGCCCCGCTGGCACTGGGAGGGGGCAAATCTAGCCTGCCTAAACTCAAATCCTCCGAAAGAGATTTACTGAGTGCGCTGCTGCTGCTGCGGGTTCAGCCACCTTCAAGAAGACGTAACATTTCTTTCAACTTGGACCACCTCAAGACGCTCTGTCGTGGTGAAGAGTGAATTTTAATATCTTTGGGATATACATAGGCTACACCTCGATGAGTTTTCTGAAGCAGAGGACCTAATGCGCTATCATAATTAGGGTAGGCTATTAACTCCACTGTTGGAGTCGTCACTGTCACTGCGTCGCGGACGCAGTGGATGCGCCCTGAGGTGTGGACAGGACCTGCCCGTACATCATCATCGTCACCACCACCACCACCACCACCACCACAGGTATTTGATCGTGATTGTGTTGATTACACCGGAGATCTGGAGCCATGACAGGCCCCCCGCTGGTCCCACAGCCCGCCTGCTGACGGTACCGGGCATGATGGGAGCAGTTCTGCCGCTTTCAGGATCCCGAATCAGCCGATTTATCAATGGAGGAAGAGAGTGACACTCGGAAAATCAACAACAGCTTCCTTCGCGATCACAACTATGCAACCGAAGGTATTTAAACCGATGATGGTAGGGGGGTGGGGGGGACTCCCTTTAGGCTTGGCTTTTTGATAACCTGAGGCTGCAGCTAGAGGGATGCTAATATCACAGCAAAAATAAGTCACTGCATAGTAATATTAAAAGAAGCAGATACATAGCATAAGCAAATATGACAGCAAACAGGTCGCACTGTGGCCTGCTTGATAAATAGCCTGTAGGCTGCTGTAGTGATGCTATTTGGCCACCATATGGTCATTTAAAACGTAATCTGTTCATTTGTCATAAACATGAAGCTTGTAGGTTCGCGTTAATAACAGGAGATGATGAGGTGGCTTCCCGTCGTAGTCTATTTTAGGATGACCAGCCTGACCGAAGGGAATCAGGGCTTTAATCTGTATGGACTACGAGCAGCAGTGGAATAAAGCCTTCTGTACAGCTGCTTCATCGTGTGGAGACTGTAGTGAACATGTGATATAGACCTAGGCTACTAGTTCAAAATGATAAATTCATGATGACAAAAAAAAATCCTCAGTCCGTCTTTACTTGTGGAAATAATTTAAATGTTAAGAGGCAGTACATTGACATAGACCTATGTAGGCTATTTCTCTCTACCTCTCTTACACACACACACATAGGCCTACACACAGTGCAATTTTACTGTACATGCCCATAATTGGAGCTTTTAACAATAGCTTTTTTCGCCAGCCCCACAGCTATAAATGCTCCTGCTTGCGTGTGTTTCCTCCTCCTTGACCACACACCAGCCTCTTGATTATCATCCTGTTAACTGTTTGATGCTTAATAGTTCCCTTATGTTCCACCATGCAGCTCCACCTGTCCCCCACAAGCTGCTTAGATCAGTGATCAACATAAAACATTGATTCTCAGGTGAAAAGACACCATTAATCTCATTACCAACACAGCCCCCTTTTACTGGTTATGCAGATCGGTTATGGCTATTAACTGCTGCGCTGAGATCAGTAAGATAATAAAACAACTGAGGGCTTTTCATTGCAGCAGTCTGAACTGATCATACGCAGAATAAATATAGTGTCTTTAATGCTGTAATGTAGCGATACACAATACATTCTCTCTAAATATATCAAATTCTACATTGATACTCAATGTACCAAGATTTCAATCAACTTATGTCTGCATATGTCTCTTTTTCAAGTAATTGATCATTGGTTATTGTACAGACATTTTGAATAAGTAGGGTAGTTAGTGGTCTTTCATGTTCAGTTTAAAGCACTGTTTTGTTTGCAATTTTAATAATAGCCTCTGCAGCATTGGGGAAGTCTCTAGTTCTTTCGCACCAGACACATTTCACCACCCACTTACCAGGAGGTTTGAAAATAGAAAATCAGACAAAAAAAGAAACATATTTGAATGTCTAATAGCGACAAAGCATCCAGTACTTGAACATTTGATGTCTTCACAAATTATCCACAGGATTTAATAGAACAGAAATATGGGAGGGGGGCACATAGAGGTTGTTGGTGGAGGATGTGTGCGGTTGCAGGGTGGGGTAGGGCCACCCTAGCTTCTTCCATTTGCCACCAGCTCAGGTTACTGATGCCGCTGCAGGTTGGAGGAGAGACAAAGTCAAGGCTCAGAAGGCAGTGAGTCTCATTCCCACAGTTTCTCCTGCAGCTTTTCTCAATGTTTGTGGGGGTTTTTTACATTTAAAAATGAGAGAGCATCATCATTTGCTCCACTCCTGCACTCACAGATGATTCTGACTGTCACTGCTAAACACACAAACACTGGTTCAGAGCAAGAGGAAGTGAAGTGGGGGTTGGAGTGGATGTGATGGATATCTTTGTGTGATGTGTATGCAGGGAAGAAAAACTGTAGGGGATCTTCTTCTTCCAGCTTCTCCCTGTCTCTCAGTCTCACTCTGTCACTCTGTGTCATTCATTTGATCAGTAGGAAGTGAATGAGAGTTACACAGGGTGTAAAATGTGTCTCCTGAAAGCAAAGGACTGTCTGGTCTGCGGCCCATCTGCGCTTTTCAAACAAGGAATGTCTACTTTTGTTATTTTTTACTGCTGTAATTTATGACTGACCGTCACACCTCATATATCACAAATGAGTCTGTGTGTGTGTGTCCGTTCACGTTCTAGCTCCTTGTCTCCTAAGTGGTATGAAGTCAGTCTACAAGTCAAAGATCATAAGAGCCGGTGTCTGGGTCTCTCGCCCATCCTCATAAATTCAAATGCACATGTTCCATCAGGCCCAGTCCATTCAGACCACACACACACACACACACAGAGTCACGCACGCACACAGGTCCCTGGTAGGGATTTCCCTCAGGCCATGCTTGCCCACAGCAGCAGGACACTTTAATGTTGTCACATTTTAATGATGTCACTCGCTCTGACCTTTGGCTCGCACCAATCCCACGCCTCAGTGGGCCTGTGGGCGGTTACATTGACTCTGTGTATGCGTGTACTCTACGTGTACAAAGTTCACAAGTAAAGCTGTGCTGGGTCATCCACAGTCTGGTGTGAAATATCCAGGTCTGCTCAGCCTGAAAGCAATGTTTCTGGAGGCAACATTGTTGTCTAAATGAAGGAACATTACATTACATTCTGATTTGCATTCACCGGCCGCCTGTAGATGAGACATCGCTAATGGTGATAGGATGGATGGTTTGTGTCTCAAAGCAGTTGTGTGCTGAATCAATGAGCTGTTACACTCCAACAACATGGGCCTCAGTTAATTTTCTATAATCTACACCATGGATGTTTCTATTATGGAAGAAATTGTCAAATAGCAGGACACCACTGCGTGTGTGTAAAAATGGAAATAGCTTCCTTGCTGTGAGTCAGGACCTATCCTAATGTCTGCTTTGGTATTGATTTCTGGTCCTTTACAATTTAGCCACCGGAACAATGACCTAAAGATCTATTGGTAGGACATGTAATCCCTTCTTCCTTCTCTCCCTACCCCCTCTTTCTCTCATTCTCTCTCTCCGCTGTGCTGCTTATATATCCATCTGATGTGAGTACAAGCTTGTGTGTGATGTGACCCCACTAGCCCCGGTGAATACTGATGCAGTCCCGTAACAGAGAGCTCACAGCCTTTATTGCAGCTGCTGATGAGAGCAGAGCAGCGCCTGGTTGCCTGTGCCAAGGCAAACGGCCTGGGGCCACACTTTAGGACCCCGTCATAAAAGACTTAGCCCCCATACCCCCAGGTCCCATCCATTATTCACAACGAAACACTCAAAAGTGCCGAACCCCACCTCGGCACATAGCGCAAGAAAGATAATGTCTATATGTGTGTATGGGGGTGGCGGGTGCTTAATGGCAAGCTGTGAAGTTGGGGCGAGTCACACTCCTTATTCAGCAGCTGCTTTCATCCCCTGATTAGCTTCTTATTAAGTCTGCAGCTCCATGAAAATTTAATGAGAATTTATTAAAGAATACCCGTGGTGTTGCGACTGTAGGATGATATTGAAATATCTTATTTCTCAACTGACTTCCCGGTCAGTAGATTTGAGGTGCTGCTGTGATAAATTTACTGTATCTGAGTTATTCATTGCACTGCTAGCCCAAAGGCTAAGCAGTGTTTGACCTTTCTGGACTTTATAATGGGATACATTTGTAAGTTTTGATAGCTAATTCCTGGATCCTGTCGCGGACGCGGCGTCACTCTGAATCTTTCATGTTTTTGGTGATAAGGTCACTGTAGATACAGAATTTCGGTCTGTACAGCAGCCATCCAATCTTTGATTCTCAACCAGCCTTGAAAACAGGAAGATAAAAGGGATCACACCAAAGCAACACAGATAGACAGATATAGAGGGAGAGACAGCTTTTGTTTTGTTGGTGAATTATAATTCTATGCACCCCCGCTTCTCCACCATCCCCCTCCTATATCTTCAGTTTCTAAGAGAATACCAAATAACAAGCATTTGAAATGATCCCTCTTGGTATTCATCTCGCTGCGCGCAGGAATTGATCACTGATTTCACTGCTTTTTCACCACTTCTTCTTGTTTCACCCTGTCCTGTCCTATGTTGTGTCTGTAGTCAGATGTGTGCCACGCCGATGTGTTAATGAAGTGTAAGAAGTGAAGCAGTAACACGTCTCGCCCATTTCACCCTCAACTCCCTGGAGTGCAGGGCACAAATATGCACGCACAAAAGAGAAAGAACCCACATACACATTCAGACAAAACACACATGCACACATTGTGTCTTATTCTCAAGGGGCTGATCCTGGAGAAACCAGGTTAATTAGCTTGTTCACTCCAGATCTTACAAAGAGTCATGCTCTTCAGATGAAGAGAGCTGCATTGTGCTCTGTTGCTTTGTGTGCAGCTAATAAAGCCTAATAAACCCTTAATCATATGGCAGAGTATCAGACCAGTAGGTAGCAGGGTTTGTTCAAAAAATTTGATTTTGGTCTCCATTGTTGCTGGTGTGAAATGAAGCCGTTATCAGCTGCGTTTTCAGCACAGTAACGGTGAATTGAAAAAAGGCGTTCTGGTCTTTACGAACAGAATTTGTAATACATACAGGTGTGTTTTCATGCTCCTGAAAAGAAAGTACAAATTGGTACATATTGTTGATTCATCGCAGAAAGAACAAGAGCGGTGAGTGAAAGAGAGTGCGAGAATGGACCTGAATAATCCCCCCAGCCTGATCCTTTGACGCAGGCAGCTCAGCAGAAGTGCTGTAATCCTCTCTTCTCCACGTCCAGCGCTAACAAAGCATTTACACGACACCACGTTTCTCATGTCCCTCCCCTTTACCTGGAATTACTGCACACAACTTACGCAACTAATTTCCATTCAGTCTCTCCATATTGGGTCTGTCTGTCTTACACAACCCTCCAGTGACACAGGATCAAGCCTCAGTTTGTTTGTGTTTTTGTTTTTTTCACCCCTGACAGGATTATACATTGTCTAGAGGTTAGCAGGATACTCCTATTTTGGTCTTTGCTTGTGTCTCTGCTGATGAGACTCACTGTACAATCTTTTATTGACCTACTTAGAGCAACNTTGCATGCTCGGACGTCTATAAATACATTCAATATCCGCCCTCCCTTTGTTTCTGGCTCCTCATGCACGGTTTCATTCCAGAATCAATGCATATCTATGTTTCCATCCAATTGGTTTGAGTCCCGATTCTATATTGCATGCTGAAGGGGGGTTACTGAGGTTCAGCTTGGTGAATAGAAACAGATAAGAGGCTGTTTTATTTCCGACATACATACAGAGTTAAACACACGCATCCCAGCAGCAGGCCAACCAGATTTGTCTGTGTTATTACTGGTGATGGATGTGTGTTATCTTCAGCGTCCCTCTGATGCATCAAGAAGCGCTGACCTGTCTGTGTCAGACCTGGCTGGCCACAGGATTTATGGTCTTCATCTGGTTATGGTCTGCTGATGAAGCTGTGTGTGTGTGTATGTGTGTGTGTGTAAGTACACATTTGATCAGCAAAATCACCAGCTTGCTGCTAATTCAAGTCCACCTTGAATTTGCTGATGCTCACGTTATAAAAATCTGATCTGATGCAAGCAGAAATCATCGCAGAGACCCCCCTCCACCTGTGCCTCCTGCTGCTAATCAATTTGTTCCCTATAATGACATTTTATGCGGAAAAAAGTGTATGTTGGCATTTAAACAAGTCAGATTGGCTGAAGTCGAATAGATTGCCGCGTTGTCTGGTTTGAATACATTTGCATGTGGGAAAACTCATTTAGGGAAGCATTCCATCATGTTACCCGGAGTTTCAGCCTCACTGGCTCTCCCCAATTCTTCATTCAGTGAGATGATTGAAGGATGTATCCGTGTGTAAACTCGTTAAATGGCATCCATCAATTACTGTTTCCCCTCAGTAACTTAATGTGCTGATTATAAGGGAAGGAGAGGGGAGAGAGGGAGTGGGGGTGACAGGAAAAAAGGGGAGTATGAAGGGCAAAGAGAGAGAGAGAGAGAGAGAAATGCTTTGATTTCAAGAAAGCTGCCCGCTAAGCCAATTCCATTCGATTCCCACCAGTGGCTTTGGCCTGATGGTGTTGGGGAAGACACTATTGTTCATGCGTGTGTGTGTGTGTGCGTGTGTGTGTGTGTGTGTGTGTGTGTGTGTTTCCGGGGGAGGTGTTTCACTACACGTCTCATACATGCATGAGGTCAATACACGCAGATATTGAAAGAGAGATAACTTCAGCATTCTGTTTTGTGCGTGTGTGTACTTGCGAGGACTCTATTGTCTGAAGTTGTGTGCTGCATTAAACTGCACACACTCCCCCAGAAGCAGGTTTTCACTCTATTGCAGCACTCTCGCTGTCTGCTGAATTACAGCTAGCATCAGCAACTAAGTCTGAGAGCTATTGGCACACACACACACACACACACACATATACACCCCCGACTGCCGCTAGAGATGGAAACGGTCTCCATAGCAACATTCCCCTCTCCTGTTCAGCGCTCCGCCAGTAGCAGGTCCACAGAGGGCGTGGGGGGTACAAAACAGCTCTCTCTCTCTCCCTCTCTCTGTTTAATATTATTGTAACTGTTAAACAGAGGGCTAGCCACTGCTGTGGTGTGTGTCTTTGTGTGTGTAGGTGTGTGTGTGAAACAGACATTATACCATGCCTTTTTAGCCCGGGGCTGTGTAATAATTACAGTCACCATTAGCCTCTCCTAAATCCAGGCAGCTGCATGTCTTTGAGTAGAGGAGGGAAAGCTACCTTAAGGCTAGGTGGCTGTTATTTACTTTTTGGTGAAAGTGTAGCTATGCAGATACACACTTGTCCATGATGGTGTATAAATGGAGCAATTACATCTTCTGGTATCTCTGCTGGTTTTTATTTTTGTGCTGCATAGACTAAAGTTGAAACAGTATGCCACACATGCATAAATCAGCTGCATGAAGTGAACGGTTTAAAGGGTACTGAATGTGTTTTTTGATGAAAGAGCAGGAGAGTGACTGAGCAGCATGGGGTCTTGCAGCCAGGAGGAGAAAGGTGAATGGCATTATTTGTGCAGTGGCGGTGTCCTTTAAAAAGCAGGAGTGCAATTAAATGACACAGATTGGCTCACTTCAATCAGACGAGGGCCTGAATTAGTTGATATCATGCAGTGACTCATCCAGTGGCGTCTCCTAACCCATATTTCACCAAACTAGGGTATCTGTGCCGGGGAGTCCTCTGAGGGTTTGTCACGAGATTTCCCTTCCTTTCCCCTGGCATGTTTTCTAGAAGTCACTGACAGGTTCTTTATTTTTGTCTGACTGATACTTTGACAGCTTTGTGCACGTCCATGCTGACATTTTCTCCCCCTCTCTGCTCCGCTTCCTGTGTTGCAGCTGACATTATCTCAACGGTGGAGTTTAACTCATCGGGGGAGCTGTTGGCCACCGGAGATAAAGGAGGCAGAGTGGTTGTCTTCCAGAGGGAGCAGGAGGTAGGAAATGCCAACAATGCAACACTAATTATGCTGCCCTTCTGCTGAAAGGATGGGACAGCCTTGAAACATTAAAGTTGGATTGTTTGCTTTTAGATAACTCGCACATAATGTATTAACAACAAAAGTCTTTGGTAAAATAAGCTTTTGTAAATGGAGAAGCAAGGTTTATAATCAATAAGATTTATTCTGAATTCCACTGTGCCATGGTGTCCAGTGATAACATATTTCATGCTGATATGAAGTGTTGTAAAGTACATCTAGAATTTTACATTTCATGTAACTAAGCAGCGCTACATATGTAGCACCATGGAACTAAATGATTCATTGTAAATGTGCCATAGCTGCAATGGAGTGTGAGCCAGCACAGAGCTGCTTTGAGCTAAATGCTAATCAGCATGCTAATAGGCTCACAGGGACAATGCTAATATGCTGGTGTAATGTTTATGTTCACCATCTTGGTTTAGCATATTATCATGCTAACATATGCTAATTAACACTAAGCGCAATGTAAAATTAATTGGATGGTCTTTAGTATTGCAGGTATGTGGTCAAAAACCATTCGATAGATTTAATTTTAGAACTTGGCACTCGAGGTAAAATCAAATAAAAACCAAAGCAGTGATTCAGCGTCTGGGAAAATCCATTATATTTCAGTCTGTACCGCCGGATTGACAGGCGGACATTGCCATGTCCTGCCGCTAGCATGGCTAAAAAAGTCTTCTCTAACTTTGAAGCTACTTAAGGAAAAAATTAAGGAGAATAGAATGTACATTCACACCAGCAAAGATTCTCATACCAATATCTTCTAGTGTTAACAACAAATGGGTCTCTCACTATGTTTCTTTTCCTCTCCTTCTCTTGCAGAGTAAGAGCCAGCCTCAACGTCGAGGGGAGTACAACGTTTACAGCACATTCCAGAGCCACGAACCAGAGTTTGACTACCTGAAGAGTTTGGAGATTGAGGAGAAGATCAACAAGATCAAATGGCTTCCTCAGCAGAATGCCGCCTACTTCCTGCTCTCTACCAACGGTCAGTCATTTAGCTAAGGCGACTCTGTTGCTGTAGTAGCGACACAAGTGGCAACCCCCCCCATAAATCTGTCATAAGAGTGATAGTCAATAACAGCTTCAAGTAAAGGTGTGATTTAGTCCTCTGCCGAATTGTCAGATATACAGCTGATGTAAAGGAGATGTTATTAATATCACATGAAAATGTCTCTTTGACTATTTGTGTGAATATATTGGTGTTTCGCTTGACTGAGTAAGAGCCACCAGCAGACAGGCACGTTTCATATTGAGAACGTCATGCATGGCTGCCACTGCAGGAGCACACAAACACACGCACACGCACATATCAAACCATGTGCCACCACAGTCTACGGCCACCACACAACATACGTACATGCGTGCTTGTTCAAACAGACACACACATCAGCAGAGAGACGTCTTGCAGATTGCGGGATTCATGCATGGCTGCTACAGAAGTGCTAGCGGTGGCTGGAGCAGATGGTGGAGTGTCCTGTGGAGATGGCCTCGCTGCTCTGACACCAATATTCACAGTGGAAATTAAAAGAGAAAAAAAAAAGGCAACAACCTGACTGCTGCCGCCATACCCGTCACTAGACCGAGAAGATGACATGTAACTGGTGTTTATGTGATGCAGAATTGAAAAGCGCCCAGATGGCTTTTTCAGGGGGAGCGTATACTTCGCCAGGGAAATTTAGTCAACTTGTAGATTGATATCAGTGGCATCAGAATGTACACAGGAGCCGACATTCATCATTCTCGCTGGCTCCTGCCCAGCTACGTGCCAGATTGGCTGCCCAACCCCCCGCATCCATCTTGATATCTGAGATTCAGTATAGGGAGCCTTGATCAAACTGTATTTTGCATTTATGTGTGTCTGTTTGTGTGTGTGTTTGTGTAACGTATCCATCGCAGACAAGACGGTGAAGCTGTGGAAGATCAGTGAGAGAGACAAGCGTCCGGAGGGCTACAACCTGAAGGATGAGGATGGACGGATCAGAAACCCGTCAACCATCACCTCGCTACGGGTAAGCGGTCTATCAGGTCTTACACTGCCCAAAATGGCACATGGAGTAAGGTAGACGGCTCTGTGTCTTGAGCTTGCTGCCATGTTAAAATTTTTCTAGCAGGTTATGATCTGAAGACATGGAACAATTCAGAAAATTCCAGATAAATCAACAAAAACAAAACATTTACAACAACTACAGCCTCAGGGTACTTTCAGGCCTATTTTAGAGATACAATGAAAGCTTCTAGGACTGCATGTAGAATGTGTTCATTTCCTATAGATTTGAAATATGTCAACTTACTCTATTTCCATAAATATTTAGTAAAAGTGGATAAAAATCCCCAAAGTACACCATGACCTATAGTACTGTAAAATACATTATAGTCCCATTGCTAATATTAAATTAAAGATTGATATTTTTATTTTATGTTTGATATCTTAATTGTATTTCCGTTGTATACTGTAGAAAACAACCTTCCAGTGATCCTTTATGTAACAAGAAGAATAATCTAAACAGTTTAATATTTTCTATTATTATATTAATATCTATTTATTATCTATCTTTTGTCTTATTGTTTATGTTGCAAGAGCATATTTTCAATGTAATCATACTATCCTCCTAACCCAAAGCTTGGTGTTAAAGGGACTAGGTTGACATTTGGGAAATACGCTTGCTTGATTTCTTTCCGAGAGACTGACACCACTCTTGTGTTTGTATGGTAAGTATGGTAATATAGAAGCTAGAGGCAACTGCTGGTTAGCTTAGCTTGGCATTAAGACTAAAAATAGAGAAACAGCTAGCCTCACCCCACCAAATATAACAAAATCTGCCTCCCAACACCTCTAAAGCTCAAAAACACAAACTTTTCTAATTAATAAAACTACAAACTAGATGTAATGTGCTAATTAGAGGGCTTTAGAGGTGCAGGTAGTTGAATTTTGTTACTTTTGGAGAGAGCCAGGCTAGTTTCTCTTTGTTTCCAGCCATTATGCTAAGCCAAGCTAGCTATATGTGTTACAAATATGAGAATAATATGAATATTCTTGGCACTCTTGGCAAGAAAGAAAATAAGAATATTTCCAAAAATGTCAAACTATTCCTTTAAAGGCAATTAATCCAAAGTTTTCAATGATCCTGTCTTTCTAGAAAGCCATGTTGGTAGTAGACTTTTTCACAGCACATTAAAGATGGCTCCGCTCTATTCAAATTTCCCAATAAGACACGATAATTTGACAGTGAACCACCATGCACAATACCAGGAGCCTGAAACTGAAGCAGCTGACATGTCCAAATGTTTTCTGTGACAAAGGTCTGTCCTCAGCTTGCACATCGAGTGGTCTGAGGTCTGAATAAGTACAGCCCAGATAAGCTGATTAAATCAAAATTTAGCATTCAGTCATTATGCCGTGATAGCCTTTAATCCTGCATAAACGTCTTAGCAACACATACTGTCCATGCTGTCAAAGTTGATACAGTTGTCCCTTTTTAACACACCTGCTGAATATATGCTCACTTTCTATAATCATAAACACTATACATCAGAAAACACACAATATTTGGACAATTTTGAACTTTCACTGTCAGAACAAAGTGAGAATGACAGATCGATATATGCACTGAGGTGAAGACTGTGAAGGGATCATCTTCTGTGTCTCTCTCCCCTCCTCTCCCTCATTCTTATCACTCCACTACCTAATTTTCACACAAAGCAGGCAGGCACATAGGACAGTGTGTGTGTGTGTGCCTGCCATAGTAGATTAGTGCTGTGTTCAGCGTGTCTGTCCCTCTTTGTCTGGCTGGCCAGGGGATCATAGCAACCTGGAGGACAGGCCGGGACTGTGGCAATCCTGTTTAGAGGCTGTGAAATATGCGCAGGGGGAGGAAGCAGAGGAGGAGAGGGATTCATTCCAAAATATAGCCAAAAAATTAACAATAAATACTATTTTTTGGATCATTCAGGGTCCTTAAAACACTTTTTTTTAAACCTTTTGTGTGCTATGTGATTGAAATGTGCTGTTTTATAAGAGGAAGCTGCTTTAAAATTCTGATTCCAAGAGCATTCATTAATCTTTAAAGCAGAAATATTTCAATTTAAAATAATCTGTTTTATGTACTATAATGTAAGAGAACCTAATAGATCATTTCAAGCAAGCAGAACAGTGTAGCTGTCAGTGTTGAGGTTATGGGTTAATATGGTCCATGTCTTCTTGGACAGCCAGTGAAAGACATGGAAATGAAGTGACACCCATGGAGATACAGCAGCCTGCTGGGCTGCCATGTCTCTCTGTCAGTGCCAGAAACGGACGAGAGAAAAAGGGAAGAAGCAGTCGATTTGTTCTCCTCTCTCCCTCCCCTCCCTTCTCTCTTTGTCTGGTTTTTATCTGGCCAACGGGGGGCTGCATGCAGACTGGTGCTGGGCTTCTTTGAAGCCTGAGCAGTACTGTGCCACTGTGTGTGTGTGTGTGTGTGTGCGTGTGTGTGTGTGAGCTGCTTTTAATTCTGCAGAGTTCAGTTATCATTCCTCAGCAGGGCCTAGCGATGCCCTTGGGCCATCTCTCTTTCCACCTCCTTTACTTTCTCTCTTTTCTCGCTTTCTCTCTCACACACACATACAAAAGAACAGAAGCAACTTCTTTAGCACTTGCATGACAGAGAGAGAGAGAGCGAGCATGATCACCAGTCTGATTGAACCAGCTCATCAAACAGCCCTGGAGCCCTTCAGTTGCTGTCTGTGTTTCATTAAGATTTGTGGAGTAAATGTCACATGAATCCCTGGAGTCATCTCGTTGTGGTTCACAGACACACACACACACACGCAGCATATTCATGCACACACAAGCAATCGTGTTCATGCACATTCACACATACACATGTACATATCTAAGAAGGCCTCTGGGAAACCAGCATCAAAGTGCAAAAAATATTGATTCAGTGTTACAAAAAAACACCAAATCTTTCAAGCCTTCATCTTCTTTTCCGCATATTTTCTGTTTCTCTTTGTCCCCTCAATAACTGACCTGTCTTCACCAATAGGTGCCTGTGCTTCAGCCCATGGACCTGATGGTTGAGGCCACAGCCAGGCGGGTGTTCAGCAACGCCCACACTTACCACATCAACTCCATCTCTGTCAACTCTGACCTTCAGACGTTCATCTCCACCGACGACCTCAGGGTCAACCTGTGGAACCTGGAGATCACCGATCGCAGCTTCAGTATCCTCTAACTTTTGTCCATGTTTCGGAGCATTGTTCGTTTGCATAAAAATGTAAAAAAAAATGGAAATGTGTCACTTTTTTCCCAGAGTCCAAATCCAAAACAGTTGTGATTTGTTGCAGTCTTTGACAGTGTCAGCTGCCCACAAAATGTCCCCATAGTAGTTGTTCCTTAGTGCCTGTCTCTCAGACATTGTGGACATCAAGCCAGCCAACATGGAGGAGCTGACGGAGGTGATCACCTCAGCAGAGTTTCATCCCCAGCAGTGTCACACCTTTGCCTACAGCAGCAGCAAGGGCTCAATACGCCTGTGTGACATGAGACAGGCTGCGCTTTGTGACAAACACTGCAAATGTGAGTACCAGCAGATTGTTTCATGGGAAAAATGATAAAAATGAAGCCAGAATTTCTAATAATCTTTTTCTTTCATGTGAGGCCTTTTATTTTATTATGTTAGTTGTTATTTTTTTCTGTGGTTTTTTTGTGGTCATTGTGTTTATTGGTTAAAGGTGGGGTAAGCGATCCTGGAAAAATCTAATACCATGACAAATACCATTACAAAAAACAATACAGCAATAATTTAACTGTTGGCTAAGTTGGGGGTTAGAAAACTGAGAAATAGTTGCTGTTGTGAAGCTAACATGCAGAGAGGACAAGGCAGTTCCAGAGCCAGCACATCAGCTTCAGCTCTGCTGCTATAGCTAACATCACAACACCATATTTTGGCCAGTTGGTAACGAAGCTGAATGTCTGTGGGCAAGTAAAGTACCTGACTCACAAATCGTGGCTGGAATGGGTGGTGTGTCATGTAGCTCAGTCCAATCCACTTTGCTTGTTTCCCATTTACAGAGCCAGGGCTGTGTACAAACGCCGGATTTATTTCCAGTGCACATTTATTTCCATTTGCTGAATTTGACAAAAAAAGTGTATTGGTTTAGAATTATCCTGCACCACCAAAAATGCTTTAAAACTCCACCAGACTCACCATTTTTTTAATTTTATTAATTTAATTGTTACATATTCTATAAATTTGATGTCCCTACTCTATCATCAAAATGTTGCTTCAAAGCCTTCACTCTAGTAAGCTTCTGCATAAAATTGCCATCACAAGGATTAATAGTTAGGTAGATAATAATGTATTGATTTGAATTGAAATAATGAATCTTTATTTTATTTTTATTAATTCTTTTTTTCCTCCTTAAACATTCAAATTTACATATTGAGTTAAAAAAATCTAAATGTGTAAACACATTTGACAACAGAATGATGGAACTGGGTAAACAGAAATACATATAAAACATAGTAGCATTGTGGTTGCAAATCTATACTGTTTCTGCTTCACCTCCACTTTTGTGTAGCAGTGACACGCAACCTCCCCCCTACTCAATATGCCATGATTGATAACCTATCAATAATTCTTCCTTTGTGTTTCAAACAATGAATGGCCTTCTCTTAAGCTTAACATCACGTGCATACACTTTGGTCGAATACACTGAATACATTGACATTTTGGCTGGGAAATCAATGGCTTAAGAGAAATCGCATTAGTCCCTCATGGACACACCTACTTGTTCAATAATGTCAGTCATTTCCTCAGACATATTGATTCATTCACTGGACCGTGCGCTAACACAGCCTGTTGAATTTCACATGAGCATTCATTGGAGGGCTAAATAAGCAGAAATATTTAGATTTGGAGTACATTTTATTTTGAGAGATTCACAGCTGCCATGTAGGTGCCATTACTTGACAGGTGCTTGCGGTCTACACACACACACACACACACACACAGTGTAGGCAGGTGCTCTGGTTAGCCTCAGGACAGGTCTGTTAATACTGACCTACTGTCTCACTGTGTGAACACGTATGGCTCAGAGCAATGAATAATTCCCTCTCTCCCACGCATAACAAACACACACACACGCGCACACACACACACACACAGACCATTTTATTTTCTGAACCTTACATAAACAACACAAACAAACAAACATACTGGATCCCCTGCCATACCTGTAAATCTGGGAGGCTGCTGGTATCAATCAGCATTAGAATGAGGATGGATGGAGGGACAGGGGAGGATTGCCAAAGCGCTGAGCCCCAGCACAGACAGAGGGGGACCAAACAGCCCCCATGCTGACTCCCCAGGGACCCTATTATACACCAGGAGGGAGGGAGGGAGGTCAGGGACATGCATACATGCATATATACATGCAGAAATTGCACACACCAACTTAGAAATAAACTCTCATTCACCAACACACACACACACAAATCCAACGGGGCTCAAATGGGCCCAGCACTTTGACATTGATTTGTTTTTCTTACCCCTTCCTCATCCCCCCATTTTTTCATCTCTCATGCTGCATCCCTTGTTAGAGTCCCCATTGACACATCACAGATCTACTCTCCAGGCCTCAGCTGAGGAGGAGGGAGGGGAGGGGAGAGGGGAGGGGGCAAATGGGTGGGGGCATATTTGGAGAGATGGAGAGGAGAGAGGGGAGGAAAGGTGGGAGGAAGAGAGGAGGAGGAACAATAACTTGACAGCTAACGATGGAATGCCTGGCTCTTATCCCCAGCATGCTGGCCTGCACACAGATCAGCAGCTGCCAGAATCAATATGAATCATAACCAATATTTACCCAGCATGCTGACCCACGACTATCTCCCTAAACACACAGAGAAATAATACTGTGAAGAGATACAACTGCTGCAGCAAAAACCCCGCATCCAGGCATTGTTGTGGCTTTTATTGTTCGCTAATGACAGCTCCCACCACCCAAAAAAAAATCTGCTTTGTGTTTTCTCGCTGCAAATGATTAAAAGACTCGCGGGAGGAAAAACATTTCTTTTAAGCAGCAACCTCCTACAGTGTACAATGTGTTTGCTCCGTCAGAAGATAACTGCTTTTTGTTTTTTTCTTGTGCAGACTTTGAGGAGCCAGAGGATCCCTCCACTCGCTCTTTTTTCTCTGAAATCATCTCATCCATCTCTGACGTGAAGTTCAGCCACAGCGGGCGCTACCTGATGACAAGGGACTACCTCACTGTAAAGGTGTGGGACCTTCAAATGGAGAACAAACCACTAGAGACGTACCAGGTGAGCTTCCGTCATGCCTTGCTCTTATGTGCCCACAGGAAAATCTTCAGCTGGTGAAGTTAACAAATAACAGTTAGGCCGATATCAAATCAAAATGTATTGATTTCAGACTTATCACTCAACATAATCCTGTTTCACTGCCACCCTACCAATCTGTAACCGTGTCATCCTTACCCCAGGAGGGCTTATTGAGCTGACTGTCCGTAAAAAGACAGATAGTGGGCCAAACCTCCCACTGTGTGGTCACCAGGGTCAGATCTTCACTGAACAGGGGAAGCCATCTTAGGGCAGGTCGTGATTGATAAGGCTATCAGCTGGGCTCAAGGGATTCTCTGTTCAATTCCAGCTCCGCCTCCACCTTCTACCTAGCATCTTAGCATAGGTCACCAGGTCTGGAGGGATTACTGAAAGTAGAGCATATGGCAGGGCAGCTTATGGCTGCATGGCAATGTCACGAACTTCAAGTGTCATCACAATCCAGCACGTAGTTCAGACATTGTTTTCATTTGTTTTTCCAGGTTCACGACTATTTACGAGGCAAACTTTGTTCTCTGTATGAGAATGACTGCATCTTTGACAAGTTTGAGTGTGTCTGGAATGGATCAGACAGGTAAGATTTACATTTTAATCCATCCTTCCATCCATTCATACATGTACCTAGCTATCTCAATAACCCTGCGCTCTCCTCTGCTCCTCCTCAGCGTCATAATGACCGGCTCCTATAACAATTTCTTCCGAATGTTCGACCGGAACACTAAACGTGACGTCACATTGGAAGCGTCCAGAGAGAACAGCAAACCCAGAGCCATTCTCAAGCCTCGCAAGGTACAGCACCGTGCATCAATACCAGTGACCAAATATCTGGAAGTCTTAGGTTTAAGGCAGCTAGATTTGCTGTTTTATATTGACATTGACGTTACATTTTCCTAAGTAGTCAAAGAAAGTTTGATTCATCAACATTAGATATTTCATCTATTTTCTTCTTTATACATATTATAGTTTATTTTCACATCAAACAGACCAGTTGAGCTGGTAACACAAGTATACAAACGCCAAATTACTTGTTTTGTGCACCCATCAATATTTTTATAAGAACAGTGGGTCAAATGACTAATGTGAAAGAGGATATTCAAAGTGATGAACCCACAAAGAAATATCATCTGACTTTGCAGTTCCTCTCAGCTCAGCTATACAGAGCATTTTAGCATTTTTTAGATCATTGTTTTGATGACAGCACTCAACTTCATTTCTAACCACAGTAGCCTGCTTTTTTTAAGTAAAAAAAAAACTTTATTTACCTCAATGTACGCTACCTGCCCAGCAACAAATAACAGACAGCAGCTAGTTGGTGAACATAGTGAAGCATTTAGTATGGCCAGAAATGTGACTACAAATTTAAGCTAATGTTGCTCTGTGTCTGCTGAATGTGCAAATAGTCAAGTTTTTGCACATATGTAGATATGGAAAGCACATATGTAGATATGGAAAACACATTTTCCATATCTACTTTAAGAGGCCATAATATGTCAGTGTTTGACATCTTGTTCTGGTGCCCCTAAGTGGGCCAAAAATAAATTAACGTCACCGAAGTATGTTAATCCATTCTTTACAATTTGCACCCACTCTCATATGTTATTGTTAATGCCTCTTCACTCCAACTGTTGTCCTCCAGGTGTGTGTTGGTGGGAAGCGACGTAAGGATGAGATCAGCGTAGACAGCCTAGACTTCAGCAAGAAGATCCTTCACACTACGTGGCACCCACATGAGAACATCATCGCTGTAGCGGCCACCAACAACCTCTACATCTTCCAAGACAAGGTCAACTAAAGGGCATTCCACCCCTGCTGACCCCTGGCCCCCCACACATAAGGGGCTACAGGGAGAGGTACGGTGGGAGAAAGAGAGAGATGGAGCCCTTATCTACATCCTTCTCCTCCTCTCCCTATGTCTTGTTGCTGCCAGTCTTGAATTTCACCGCTCTGCTGAGGAAGTGCAGAGTTGTGTGTCCAGTGGCGGAATTGGGGAAGTGGACAGTGTGAAATTTGGGAAGAGGGAACTTGATACAAATTGAGGAATAGGGTTCCTTGAAATCAAGAATGGACATTCATTCTCCAATTTGACTTCTAATTTAATTTATTTAGCCATGCGGACACCTGAAGAAGTGAACCCTGTGCATTTATGCAACAAGAGGATTGCTGCATGAATGACATAATGTAGCAGCCCTCTGGACCCTGAAGAACGGGGCTGGATGTGGGTACACTAAACATAAAGTAGAGCACACAGACAGAAACCTAGCTTACATGACGGTGGCTGGTTGTCATGTAGCAACAGCACCCCCTCTCTTTCAAATCTGCTCATGCTACAGTGCATGTGTTCAACCCTGCGGCCTCTAACTGGGGCAAAGTTCTGGACAGTGCAACCTGCTGCAGAATTCCTACAAAAGAGGAAGAGGCTGTTAATCTCTGACTCCATAAACTGAGAGTTTTCTCTGCCTGTGACACAACGTGGTCAATCTTTCTAGTACCAATTCTGTGTCTCCCTGGTGAGACTGCTGTAGTCTGTAAGTGAATGAAGCCCTTCCAGGCTGTGTCAATGGTTTTATTTAATGCTGTTGTTTTATTAAGTCCTTCTCTCGGTCAATGAGTCTGTTTAGAAGCTGTGGTGCCTTCTTTTGGTATGTGGGGGTTCGATGTAGTGGGAGTGGGAGGGGGGAGGGGACTGAGTACAAGGCAGGAGTGTGAATGTTTCAAATGAAATGTTAACTTAGGAATTTTCCTTTTGTTTTATTTCTCTTTCTGTATAAACAAAAAAGAAAAAAAGCTCCACTGAGGCCCCAAGTGGTAAAGTGCTTTACATTATAGCACCGTCTACATGCTTATGAGTTCAGGGCAGGATGCTGTGATGTGTACAATGTAAATGTTGCTCTTATCACATTGCTGTCAGTCTGATGTCATCAGTTTGCAAGAGACAAAGCCACATCAATATTTTTGGGCAAAATTCCTGCTGGAAAAAAAAGAATCTGAATCCCTTACTACATTTGTACAATCTTATTTGGATAGCACTGAAAATGATCTGTAGATGGTAGAACCATAAACCTTTCATGTTGAATAACTGAACTTAAATTTGAGGCATAATGCTAGCGTAGCTCTTCCTGCATGCATTGGATCTGATTCTGATGAAACTGACAGCCTGCATATAGATATTTGAACATCTACAGATCATCTGAGGCACTATGCAAGTAAAATATTTGGCTTCCTCCAGAAGTAGCCAGTTTAAAAATGTTTGATTTGAGATTTCTTTCATGCCTGTCCATGTTCCTCCTCTTGCTGAAGATGGGTAACGTGAAACAGTAGCAGGTTGTGTTTCAGCACTTGGCTCTGATCAGTTTTGAGATCCCTGCTTGTCTGAGATTTGTTTTAAGAGCCACCTCCCATAAAAGGAAAGCAGTCAAAGGTCTAAATGAACTCTGTGAAATCAGGGAATTATTAAGTGTGATTCCTTAAAACAGTAATGTCTTCTGAACAACCTCCTTTGTGACACTAATTGAAACAAAAAAAAAATTTTTATAGCTCAGAATGTATTGAAATGCAATTAATTACCATGCAGTCTTTATGCTTACTGGACTTTCTTTGAATAAAAAAAGAATAAAGATGTGCAAGTTCAAAACCTGCCTTGTTGGATCTCTGTTAATGCTGCTGACTCTAATTGGATGTATGTCAAGTGATTTATCGTCAATGTTCATTGCTGCTTGTGGTGCAAGGGCACCCTCTTGTGGATGAAGCGTAAGACAGGTAAAGGCAGTCTGGCTGTAGCAAAAATGGGAGTTTTCATAAACTGAACACAGTTGATTTTTCAAATTACTAGCCACCATTATTGTAATTTATTTCCCTTCTTCATGTTTATTAATATTCTACAAATTAACCATTGTAAGAGCAAATATCCACATTTCAAATGAAGGTGGCTGACCCACCCTAATAGCACATACAACAAACACAAATGGCAAAACCCATTTGAATTACTAGTGGATGCTTCCCGTTACTGTTTCTATTTGTAATAAATTCTAAATTGTCTTTGCTGTAATAACACTGATTTTGTGCCAAACGATTCTGAAGCTGTTCAAAGAGTTAAGTATCATTAAGTAGCCTAACTCTAAACTCTGCTTAGAAATGCTGCTTAGGTCCTACTGTGCACATTATACAGAGTTATTTCTAATTGGCCCCGTGAGGCTGTAAGTCTACGCACATGTTGTCAGCTGGGGACAGCAGCTGTCAATCAAAAAGCATCTTTATAACCAGCTGCAGAAGCTGCATCATTGTGTCTCAGGATAAACCCAGGGACTGACAGGAGCTCAACTGTGATCACTGATTGCCAATCGATATCTTCTCTGATGCGATTATTCCAACAGGTTTAGATTCAGAGAGGTGGTATTGCTAGTAATATAAAATATTTTTAAAAGTCTTTTGAGCACTTACAATTTTGGAAATCTTCTACCCACAACCCCTATTCTTCTACTGGCAACCTTTGACTTTTCAAATATTTTCTTTTCATATCAGCTCATTGTCTTTTAGGAAAAGATGGACAAGTTGAGTGGGAACAATGTGACAATGGTGAACAACTCCATCGACAAGTGGTCATTCAATGAACGCGGCTCCTACCAACAGCTGGACCCCGGGGAGCTGAGGGTCCTGGTGCCAGCTATTCTGGGAGTCATTTGTGTGTTGGGTGCAGCTTGTAATCTCACTGCGATGGTCATCTTGTTCTCCAACGCACATAGGGGCAAACTATCTCTCATCAACTCCCTCATCTTTAACCTGATGTTTGCTGACGGACTGGTGCTGGCATTTACGGTGCCTTTCAGGGCTGCCTCCTACTCCAAAGCTAGCTGGAATCTGGGCTGGGTAGTCTGCAAGACGGCCAACTGGTTCCTCCACACCTGCATGGCAGCGAAGAGCTTCACAGTGGCTGTCATGGCCAAAGCGTGCTACCGCTACGTGTCCAACCCCAACAAGCAGGTCAGCATCCACCTGGGCTCCATCCTGGTGGTGTTCTTCTTCATTTGGCTGTTTGCCTGCTCTGTCACCATTCCTCACTGGCTGTTTGCTACACTGCAGAGAGAGATCCGCAGGCTGGTGTGTGTAGTGATAGTTCCTCCTGAAGCCCGGGATTTCATGTCTGTGTACATCAAAGCATACCCCTTGGGGGTCTACTGTGCACCTCTCAGCTTTGCCCTGGTGTATTTCTGGAAGGCTTACAGCCAGTGCCAGCGCCGCTCCAGTAAGAGTCAGAACCTGCGCACACAGATCAGATCCAGGAAGCTTACCTTGATGCTGTTTAGCCTGACTCTGGCCATGGCTATTCTCTGGCTCCCACAGTGGGTGGTGTGGGTTTGGGAACGTCATATAGCAGAGAAGGAAATTGAAGGAGCTCGGCCCCTCATCTCCTCTATTCCCCTTCTTCTAACCCTCTCTGCTCAGCTGCTCACCTTCTCTCTGTCCCTGGTGAATCCTCTCATCGTCCTCTCCCTCTCCGAGGAGTTCAGAGAGGGCTACAGGGGGCTGTGGAGGCGCCTCACCCTGCGCAAACCTCCTCCAAAGCCCAAACCTGGACCTCACAACCCTACAGCTCTCCATTCACCTTGCCCTAGACCAGAGACTTCCGGCCAGCTGCGGGGGGAGAGGTGCCTTCGATCAAGTTCCAGCCAGGGTCCAAGTGGAGAGGCTCAGCCACAGCCGGAGCAAGGAGGAGGAGGGAGGGAAGTAGACAGGGTGAGCCTCAAAGATGGGATTGTCTTGCCTGATTTGGAGCAGTTCTGGCAGGAGAGGGAGACTGGATCGCACACAGACGAAAATGATCCTGTGCCGTGGGAGCACCAGAGCGAAGAGGGGAAAAAATAACAACCACCTCCATCTTCATGACAATCCTCAGGCAGCAGCAGCTTCATCGACGGACCTCAGTTGAATGGACTGCTGAGTGCTGCGCCGTGAATAATTTGTATTCTGTCAACTGTGTTAATGATATTATTCAAAAGGTAAGAAGTGCAATCGGTGTGAAATACGAGTGGACTATAAATAGAGCCGTATCATCTGTATATATGATAAACATTGTAAATGGTTGTCTTTTTGTTGTCTTTTTATTGTTTAATGGAAGAACTAGATTATAATTAGTATAAAATGACTTTAGGTGGCTGTAAATTACAATTTCTGGTAAGGATGACAATGTAAATTCAATACACAGTATTAAATGACTGGTGTGCTGCAAGAAATCCTCTGGGGAAAAAACATGATAATGTTAACACAGTAAATGTATTTTGCACTCATGTGCAATCATTGTTATTTATGTGTATACCTTTTTGACTATTAGTGATGTTGAAGTAGATGTTTTTTTATGTGACAGTGAAAAAGTCTGTATTTCCTGTCCTCTTTCTGTGAGAGAAAACCAGTGTTTACAATAAAGACAATTCTAAAAATGTTGCCTGTGTGTCATAAAATTGGCTTGTGGTGTCATAAATGAGAGAATAGGAGCAAAATATAGAAGCACAACAGAAACATATCTGGTTTGTGTGTATCTGTGTTCACTTCTGTCAGAAATGTTGATGTAAGGGGTTAAATCAATGACATACCCACAGACACACATGTAAAGTAGAGTCTTAATGAGATGGATCAGACATCAGCGGATGGTCTCCTGCTGACATCAGGTCATTAAGCATATTTTCATAAGGGCATCCATTAGAATTGCCAAGGGTTCTCATTAGAGGTAAAGAGCTTTCGTCTGAACTTTTTTCAGTGGACTCAACTCTGTGGGAGTCTCAAAAAATTCTGTCTACATTCATCTGAATAGATCAAAACTCAAATAAACAACATTAAGAAACTGTGCCTGAGCTGGTCTGTGATCACATTGTCTGTCTGATGTAAGAGCAACTAGGCTGTGCTGAACATTGAAGCCACACGTAAATAATACGTATTTTCACTCTAATGAAAGACTGACATTCCGAATTGTACATGGATTTAAATGTATAATGTTGGCATAATAAAAAGTCTGTAAAAAGTAAAAAGAGAACACAAGAGAATTTAGGATGTATGAGTCATCCCATAGTAACCTTACACCTCTTTTTGCTTCCTCCCCTCCTGTATGACATTTTCCTCTCATTAATCATTTATGTTGACCTTTTTATTGCCAGTGGCAAGAACCTCAATCAGCACAACACTTAACTATATAACCCACCGTCAGTCCCTGGGGTGGTGACCAGTCCATAAACACTCAGGCAAAAAGCTATGCTTTCATTGTTGGACTGAAATATTAACCTTCACCTGTATAAAGATATAAATGATTCATAGTTTTTGTACAGAAATAACACAAAAAACAGTTAGGCGTGAACATTAGTGACAGTTGTCCCACTATATTTAAATACACATTGTGAACACCAGAGCTGCAACGATTAGTCGATAAATCAATTAATATATTAATCAATTCGTTATCAACTATTAAAAAAGTTTAAATGTGAATATTTTCAGGTTTATTTACTCCTCTATAACATTAAACTGAATATTATAATTTGGGTTGGGGACAAAAGAAGACATTTGAGGACGTCCTCTTGGGCATTGGAAAACACTGATGAACATTTTCCACCATTTACTGACATTGTGGAGACCAAACAACTAATAGATTAATTGAGAAAATACATGACAGATTAGTTGGCTATGAAAATAACTCTTAGTTGCTGCCCAGATGAACACTATTTCTAGCTGTTACTTTACTGCTGTAAATGAGCCAGTAATCTGCATTTGTGGGATTTGATCCCATTTCAAAACTGAACTTACAAGGCAAGGCAAAATAGGCAGTCCAAAAGACAAAATTCAAAATACAGGAATCCGCCACCTCAGGAAACGGGAAACCATCCAAACACTTTGAAGAATTCCTGAATCCTGCTAACACGCCCTCTATGGTAGAGGCAGAGCAGGAGGCTAATCATTGTCGATTTACCTGATGGAAGTCACTTAGGTAGTCAAACAACTCCACAGTGGCAAAGCCCCGGCATTGATGAGATCTGTCCAGAAATGCTGAAAGCTTTGGATGTGGAGGGGATGTCTTCGATGTCACGCCTCTTCATCACTGCGTGGATGTCTTGGACAGTACCCAAGGTGTGGCAGACCAGGGTGGTGGTTTCCCTGTTCAAGTACCTGAGAGTTTGTACAAATTACACTCCTTAGCCTCCCTGGTAAAATCTACTCCAAGTTGCTGGAGAGGAGGGTTCAGCCGATAGTTGAACCTCAGATAGAAGAGGAACAATGCGAATTTTGTCCTGGTTGTGGAACAACAAACCAGCTCTTCACTCACAAGGACTGTGGAGGGGGCCAGGGAGAATGCCCATGCGGTCTCCCTGTGTTTTTTGGATCTGGACAAGGCTTTTAAACCGGATACTGTGGGAGGTGCTATATGAGTAAGGGATAAAGGGGTCCCTTTTAAGGGTTATCCAAACCCCCTGTACAGCCAAAGCGAGAGCTGGATATGGGTTCTTGGCAGTAAGTTGGACTCGTTTCAGGTAGAGGTTGTCCTCCGCCAGGGCTGTGCTTTGTCACCAATCTTGTTTGTGACATTCATAGACAGGATATTGAGGCATAGTCAGGGTAAGGATCTCATCACTGCTTTTTGCAGATAATGTGGTCCTGATGGAATCATCGGCCAATGACCTTCAGCACTCACTGGATCGGTTTGCAGCCGAGTGTGAAGTGGCCAGAATGAAGATTAGTACCTCTAAATCTGAAGCCATGGTTCTCAGCAGGAGACCGATGGAGTGCTTACTCCAGACAGGGGATGAGTGCTTACACCAAGTAAAGGAGTTCAAGTACCTTGGGGTCTTGTTTGCGAGTGAGAGGACAATGGAACAGGATATTGGCCTGGAGAATCGGTGCAGCTGGGGTGGTACTGCATTCGCTCTACCGCATAGTTGTGAAGAAAAGAGATCTGAGCCAGAAGGCAAAGCTCTCGATCTACCAGTCAGCTTTCATTCATACTCTTACCTATGGTCGTGAAGGCTGGGTCATAACCGAAAGAACTAGATTGCGGGTTCAAGAGGCCGAAATGGGATTTCTCAGGAGGGTGGGTGGCTTCTCCCTTAGAGATACGATGAGAAGCCAAGTCAGCTGTGAGAAACTCAGGCTAGAGCCACTGCTCCTTTGCATCGAAAGGAGCCAGTTGAGGTGATTCAGGCATCTGGTAAGTATGCCCCCTAAGAACCTCCCAGGAAGACCCAGGACTAGGTGGAGAGATTATATCTCCACCCTGGCCTGCAAATGCCTTGGAATCCCCCAGTTAGAGCTGGTTAATGTGGCTCATTCATTCTCTCTGTACATTACAGTGTGGGACAATAATGTGCATCATCAGTACACTCAAAAAATAAACTATTTGATTTAGTCACTTTCCAGTTTGAGAAAATCAGCTTGGAATTTATTTTTTAATGTGTTGACCTAAGCCTGGCTAGCTAGTGAAAATGTGTTGATTAGACCATTAATGCCTGTCTGACTCCCTTATTCTCCTGTTTGGTTGCACCAGTATGGGCATGGCACCTCCCCATTTGTCATACCGGCTGTGTGTGAAATCCCTCAGTCCCTCATTAACTACTCCTTTCACCATGATAAGCAACTAATAATCAGCAGACAGTGAATGTAGTATTATATAGCGAGTAACAAAATGAGATTTTGAATACAGACATAGTGTCAAATAACTGCAATTTACACATCTGCCAAAGGCAATGCTATGGACACTACATTTCTCTTTCTATTTAGCTAATGTACAATTCATAAATATTACACTTAGAATGCAGACACTCAAAAACAATTGGTCCATTGTGGAAATTAAACATAGTGGTGCCAATTGGGACTGAGTGATTTCAGCCATTATGTACATTGCTCAAAAATTTAAGGGAACATTTAAATACGACTATGTTGTCTCTCTGTCGTTCTGCTTTGCTCTATACAACATAAGGAAAATCAGGCCCTACCTCACTCAGTATGCCACCCAGCTTCTGGTACAGGCAGTGGTTATCTTTCGCCTCGACTATCGCAATGCCCTCCTAGCAGGTCTTCCAGCTTGTGCAGTGAAACCCCTACAAATGGTTCAGAACGAATGGCCTCCAGAATCAGATTAAAGTCACTAATGCTTGCACACAGAGTGACTACCCATCTACCTAAACTTCATAATACAAACTTATGTTCCTTCTCTGCTACTACTCTCCTCCAATGAACACCCCCTGGCTCTGCCATCCCTTCACACAAAGCAATCCGAGTCCTGTTCTCGTCTGTGACACCACGATGGTGGAAACAAGCTACCACACGCCATCAGAGCACTTCAAGAACTTCTTAAAAACTCATCTCTTCCGAGAACACTTCCTCTTATAACAACGCTAACTCCTAACCTTTAACATACTCTTCCTGTGCTCTTCTTCTTCTATTCCCTACAGTTATCTTGCATTGATTGCACTTTTTTGTTAACTCTTTTCCTAGGTATTTACACCATTGATGTGATATGTGCTATTAGCTGTTACTAGTATTTCTTGCTGCTCTTACTAGTATGTATTGTCAGGCGTAGATCTGGTGCTTTATATGATGCTCTGTTGATGCTTGTATATTGTTCCTCAAATCTAAGTAACTTTGGATAAAAGCGTCTGCCAAATGAGTAAATGAGTAAAATCTCAACGAACAAAGTGGTTCAAAGTTCAAAATCTTTACCGTACATTGTATAATTTGCTGGGAACAAAATTACGTAACAGGAACCAAATCACCAACTGACTGAGGGCTGAATTCAAAATTACACCGAAAATCAGTGTAAATAAATTGAAATCACAGGATCCAACTTTTGTGACTTTCATCACGGCAAATCATAATGTCACTCAGTAGTACGTATGACCCCCACGTGCATGTATGCACTCCTGACAATTTCTGAGTGTCCATCTGATGAGATGGCAGAGGGTGTCCTGGGGGATCTCATCCCACACCTGGATCAAGGCATCAGTGAGCTCCTGTACAGTCTGTGGCACTATTTCGCCACTTTGGATGCACTTATACATAACTTAACAGCATAATGTTCACCGTGGCATTTCCACTCCACTCCACAACATGTGCTCAGTGTGAACCTGCTCTCATCTATGAAGAGAACAGGACCTGCCAACTCTGGTGTTGGCGTAGATCCCACTAGAGGATGTTGGACCCTCATGCCACCCTCATTGAGTCTATTCCTGACAGACTGGACAAAAACATGCACACCAGTAAGGAGTTGGTGATCTTTTTTTAGGACTCTGGCACTGCTCCTCCTGTTCCTCCTTGCACAAAAGAGCAGATACTGGTCCTACTGCTGGGTTGATACCCTGCTATGCTTCTGCCTAGCTCTGCTCATGTAATGGCCATTTCCTGGTACCTACTCCATGCTCTTGAGACAGTATTGGGAGACACAGCAAACATTCATGCAATGGCACATAATATGGATGTGCCATTCTAGAGGAGCTGGACTGGACCTGTGCAACCTGAATGGGCTGCAGGTACTTCCTCATGCTACCAGTAGTGACAAGAACATTAGCAAAACACAAAGCTAGAGAACAATCAGCCTCTCCAGTGCACCAGTTGTCCCTTTTATTTGCACCAGATAAAGGTGACAGATTGATATTCCTTAAGATTAATTGACTTAATTTTATACTGTGTTGATTAAGTGGTCCCTTATTTTTTTGAGCAGTGTAGTTTTGTTTGGCCACAGTGCGACTAAACACCTTCCATATTAGAGGCAAGTTGCTAGGGCTGAAACAATTCATTGATTACTAAAATGCATCGATGCAAATTCTATGCATTGACGCTTTGTTTAATCCATATAATTATGAATCCCACTGTTTTGCACGGACATTTATTACTGTCACACATCGCGCTTACACTGTGCGGATGTGACGTGAACTATGATGGCACTGTTTGCAAAGTGGAGGAAGAGAGAGAAAATAGCGAGGGATAAAGAAGAAAGTGGCCAAAGTATGGGATTGTTTCGAGCTAAAGAAAACAGCAACAGCACAATGGCACCTGATCAGAAAGCACTCTGTGTTCTGCCAGTGGACCATAGACAAGGTAACAGAAACCGCAACTTTAGCTTTTAACTGAAATCATCATTGATTGTTGAGTTGAAGGCTAGCCAAAGTAAGCTGCTGTCCTCAGTTATAAATGTACACACATGCATATGTTGTTCTCCGCCTGCTTGGGCTGCGAGTTTGGGTTGTAACATCACACTTATTAGTTAACTGGGTGTCGGGGAGCTGCACCTTATTAGAACTTGTCAGGGTTTGTCGTGTGTGCAGGACAGAATTCAGAATTCAACAAAGGATTATCCAAAAACGAGGCAGCAGAAACAGGCAGGCAAGCGAGACACGCGTGTGTCAGTGAATGAACATACGATGAACCAGCAAAAGCTAAACAGAAGCAACAAACATTTAAGCACTGGCTAACGAGGAGGGAGGGAGCACAAACAGGTGATACTAATGACAACAGACAGACACAGGCAGGAAGGGTGATGAACTGACAGAAACACAGACAGATACTAACAGATGCAAAACACCAGACCATACACTAACTGACACTCAATGTACTTAGCGGACAAGTAGGCAGAGGAACTACTGGGGTAGCAGACATAACACAGATTACTGAACACGGGCCATATCAAAATAACAAACTAACTCAGACACAAGCAGTCAAGGGCAAAACAACACAGAAGTTTACAGACCAGAAATAAACACTAAGGCATGAACTAAGGCACAGGACTGGGAACTAAGACACAAAAGGAACTAAAATAAGAGACAAGACAGATGCTAAGTAACTTAAGGATGCGGATGAATAATAATAAAGGCTACACAGAGACTAAATGATCAAAATCAGATTAATTAATGAAACTGGCAGAGAACATAAATAGCAAACAGACAGAACTCATACATGACACTGGAACTGAAATCAGGAAAATACCAAAACACCACTAAACACCAGCTGATGGATAATAACCAGACAAACAATAACATCAGGTATAGAACTAACACTAAAGTTAGCAAGCAAACTAGTCTAAACTAACAGCACAGCAAAAGGGATTTTAACTAATAAGACACGGCGGCTAAGGGAGACAAGATAACGGAACAACACAGATCAAGAAGACTGGATACAAGACCACAGACTATATAACAGATGCCCAACTGATAAATGAATAATAAACTGAGAGAACTAAATGAAACAGATGACAGGACAAACATGCAGATACAAAACATAACTCTCAGAATCAAAACCCCAAAACAAAGCACTCAGGACAGGATTGTAACACTTGATGTTTATGTGTGTCGGTAAAGTAGTGGCCTGGTTGTTGGTCTGTTGGTGTTGTTGATCTGATGTTTGCTGTATGACACACTATGAATTTCCGAAAGGTGAAATAAATATCTATCATCTATCAATGTGCACAGGTGATCACGGGGGTGCCACCGCCAAGCAAAAGTACTTCTGAAACGATACAGATGAATTGATGAAATAATCTATAGAAGCTTCAAATACTAAAATCATCGTTAGCTGCAGCCCTACAAGTTGCAGTTTCACAATCTCCAAACCACAGAGCTTGAACAAATAACGGAAAATTACAGTCATTCCAGAAAAAGTTTGACATTTATCTACACTCACTGGCCACTTTATTGGATAGATCTTGCTAGTACTGGGTTGGACCCCCTTTTGCCTTCAGAACTGCCTTTATTCTTCATACGTTGTACAAGGTGTTAGAAACTTTGGTTCATGTTGACATGATAGCATCACGCAGTTGCTGCAGATTTGTCGGCCTCACATCCATAACATGAATCTCCCGTTCCACCACATCCCAAAGGAGCTCTGTTGTATTTAGATCTGGTGACTGTTGAGGCCATTGGAGTACAGTGAACTTATTGTCATGTTCAAGAAACCAGTTGAGTCCAGAAGGATAATGCACCATGTCACAAGCATTATCCTTCTGGACGTAGCCATCAGAAGATGGGTACACTATGGTCAAAAAGGGATAGACATGGTCAGCAACAACACTCAGGTAGGCTGTCACATTTAAACAATGCTCAATTGGTAGTAAGGAGCCCAAAGTGTGCTAAGGAAATATACCCCACACCATTGCACCACCACCACCACCCTGAACCGTTGATACAAGACAGGCTGGACCATCTGAATGTCGATGAATGCTGAAATTAAGACTCATCAGACCAGGCAACGTTTTTCCAGTCTTCTATTGCAATGTTGATGAGCCTGTGTGAATTGTAGCCTCAGTTTCCTGTTCTTAGCTGACAGGAGTGCCACCCGGTTTGGTCTTCTGCTGCTATAGCCCATGTGCTTCAAGGTTCAATGTGTTGTACGTTCAGAGGTGTTCTGCATACATTTGTTGTAATGAGTGGTTATTTGAATTACTGGTGCCTTTCTGTCATCTCGAACCAGTCTGTCCATTCAGGGCATTTTTGTCCACACAACTGCCGCTCACTGGATATTTTCTCTTTTTCGGACCATTCTCTGTAAGCCCTAGAGATGGTTGTGCATAAAAATCCCAGTAGAACAGCGGTTTCTGAAATACTCAGACCAGCCCGTCTGGCACCAACAACCATGCCACATTCAAAGTCATTTAAATCCCCTTTGTTCCCCATTCTGATGCTCTGTTTGAACTTCAGCATGTTGTCTCAACCACGTCTACATGCCTAAATGCATTGAGTTGCTGCCATGTGATTGGCTGATTAGCTATTTGTGTTATCAAGAAATTAAACATGTGTACCTAATAAAGTGGCTGGTAATGTATTTTGTATATGTATGTTGATTTTGTAGTCCTAAAACTGCTAGAGGAAGTAATAGTTATATTTAATTTATCAGCCTCAGTAAATGAGTTTAAGAGAGTTTTTTCTTCAGAATATTTCTATAAAACAGCGTAGCTAATATAAGCCGCTTGTAGGGGAGAGCGGGGTGATTTGAGCCTGTGGGGAAGTTGAGCCTTGTTTCCCGGCAACTTTAGACAAAACTGGTCATGTGAACCCACATTACATGAAAAAACTGTTTTTTGCCGTTCAAAGTGATTTTTATATGTTTAAGGAGTCCTGATTTTTGTGTCTGAACAAAATCTTACGCATGTGTTAGTGCTTTAGGAAGTCGGAATATGAAGCTATACTGTTAGCGTGACGTTACCTTTAAACTGCTGGATGACACACTTCTGTTAAAATGGCAGGGGTGGAGTAATTTGAGCCAAAAGACCTGGGGGAAATTGAGCCAGATATTTTACTGCAATTTTACATTGCATTCTTATGCATCACCGACGTTATGCATTTTAGACCAGAAACCATCATGTCATGCTTCTATAAATGGAAGACAGACAGGTTTGGACAGAGTAGTGGGACACGTACACAAAGTGGAAGTCCATTCATCGGGTGGCACTGGACATGAAGATAAACAGGATGACTTTATGAAACAACTAGGAGACATGGAGCTGCAGTGTTTCACTATCTAAGTGCACTTAAATGTTGGAACCGGGCGTTTGAGTTTGCACGATGAAATGACATTGATGTCCCTGATGCCCATGTGGCTCAACTTATCCTCTCCCTTGGTTCAACTTACCCTTCATATGGGACAAGTTGAGCCAAGACTATTTTTTTGGAAAGCCAAAACAGTTTATTTTAGACCCAACTTGATCATTCCCAGGGATGCATCACATCATAAAATATATGTACATGTTTTAGTTGGAGACATTACTGTCATGTCCACACTTTAGAGACACCTCAGGTGAAAACTGTCTCGACTCAACCCGCTCTCCCCTATGGCATATATGTTAAAGTAGAAAGCGGGTGTTAATCAGCACAATCCTTTCTCATCACAGTACAGACTGAGGAAAATGGTAAAAAAAACAAATGTGATAACCAACATTACAAACGTGGAAAAATAACTCCAGCTTAATTGGGTCGTTATACAAGGCAGGGGAGCTTTCAGCAGGTGAGATCCTCCCTTTACTGCCCTACTGGCTGCGCCTCCTCCCACTGTGAGGGGAGGCGGGGGTGTCACCCCTGCGTTTTATCCCTCAGCCAATCATCATCTCTAATAAATGAAGCTCCACAGGAAGTGACATGCTAGCTCACACTAATTATGCTCAGCAGGAGAGGCTGGCTGCAATTAAGCCACATGCTAAAACCTTTGCCTTCCAATGCCACATCTCCCTCTGAGTCACAGCTACTTTTGCCTCCCTTTAGTCACGTGGAAGATCACCTGGCTCTCCAGTCTGAAGAGTCGAGCAGGGAAGTGTGTGTTTTTTTTGTGATGGAGGGAGGTTGGTTCAGGGGGTCTGGCCTTGGTATTTAGCAGTCTTTTGATTAGAATAAATCAGATAGCTTTCATCTCAGTGAAGGATGTGGAGATCTAAAGGGCAGGCACCTTTCAGCATTTCCAGCAGTGCTAAGAGGGAGTATCATTTCAATACATACACTATAGATTTCACATTAAAGGCCTCATCGAGTAACAACACAACCAAAAAGTTTCCCCTGTAAAGGAATCAAGTGATTGATTTTTCACACTAGAGTGAATAGACTTTCTAAGAATCACCTGATCATCAATACACATTTGTGACAAATTGTTCAGAAGGCTAAAATTCAAGTTCTTGTTCCACTCAGTCTTTTTCATGTCTTCAGCAGATGAAGTTAATGTAAAGCTGCTCTATAAATCAGCAGTTTTATAATAACAATGTAGGTTTAATGTAAAAGATTTTGCTTGTAGTTATGAACCCACACATAATTAATTACCCAACTTTGTGCACAGCTGAGAGGAGATGCAGAGTTTTGAAATCTTTTAGCCCATTTTTTTAAGCCCACAACTATGCTAATTTGGTTCAATTTCACTGCTTATCAGGTCATTTTACGACAGCTGTTTTCAGTGAAAAAGCTCTCATAAATCCATTCAATCCAGCACCTAACAGCAGACAAGACAAAGTTACTGACTAGCTGGTGACAGTGAAGCATTTAAAGAACAAGATATTTCCCTCAGTAGTTTGTGGACACCAAAAGGAGACTGAATAATGGACTTACAATCTTCAGGTGCCAATAAAACAGGACTCACAATGAATGCTAATGTTACTCGATTTCTACTTCACATGCAAATAAGCCACTGCTTGCTAATATGTTTGCCACATCAATTTAATAATGCGAGGCGTCTGTTGCGTCTCCAGGTTGTTGCGATGCCACCAAGTGGCCTTAATGTGAATTTAATTAAACTTATTTTTATTTTTTTCTCCTTTTTTCACAAAGTTTATCCAATAATCACCAAGTGTGAAAAAACATGATTAGGATTCCTATATAATGACTGTTGAATGACTATTGCCAGTCAAACTGTGGCCTTTTGGTGTGGAGGTGAAAACACATTTTACAAAATCCACAGTGTTGGTGTGCAGTTCTGTGATAGTTATACAACAAATATAGTGCATGGATGTCATTTGTTTCCCAATGCACCTACTTTTACCAAGTATCTCAGAGTAGAGAATTTAGAATGAAAAATATACTCTGAATTGAAAGGGCTTTGAATTTATTAACTTACTGGCTAAAAGTTATGGGGCAAGACTATAGGTGTATCTTATTTTAAAAAACAAACTGTACCGTTACACACTTTTTTAACATCCTTGCATTTTTGTGAGGAGCAGCAGCAGCAGATTCTGTATAAAACGTGGCCAGAGTAGAACTATTGTATGTCTGAAATCCATTCTGCAATTGTGATTAAAGGTCACTGTACTTTTGTGCAGGAATTGCCACTTGCAGCTATATTGAAAGGTTTAACAATTCCAATATTAATCATTCAGTAAGATACTACTGAGCGTGCTCTTGAATTTAGAAGTGCTATGTTTAAATCCTGGTATGAACAAAATCACAACAAGTTAAAATATATAATTTTATTTTTTTATTTTTTCACATATTGTTTTAAATTCCAGTTGAAGATACAGTGTTGCACAGTGCCTGGGTTTGCATAGGTGGGATAAGAAGGTAAAACACGGCAGCTGACAGACTGTATTTCCATTTAACAGATAAATCACACCATCCTCTAGGCAGTCAAATGGACCACAATTTGTATAAGTACCTTACAGTAATGCCAAAGTTTTCACTGTTACATAGCCTGCAGTCATATGACATAGTCTTCTCAGATGTAGGAGCAGTTTTGTAGCATTTTGGTCATAAGGGAACTCCCAATGAACAGTTTTAGTCTTTGGACAAACGTGCAAAATGATTCAAATGTATGGAGCTATTTTGAGATGTTTAACTGATTCATGTAAATAAAACTGGCTCATTTTTGTTCCCAATTTCTAATGATTTGAAATGTTGCTTTGGACAAAGACAATTTCATCACTGACTGTTGGTGATAGAGCTGCCAAAGAAAAGTTAGTGTTGTTGCTTTCTTTTTGCTATCAAATATTCACCTCTTGTGAGAGCGACAGTACTTTGTGGAAGGATGTAACATTTAAGGGAGTGAGTATTTCATACCAAAAGGATTGCTCAAAGTGCAACACTACAGCAACATAAAATCATTCAAACAAAACAAAAATCTTGAAAAATCCCTAACACTTCCTGCTACACAGATATGTATCTCTCATCATAAGCATACACTTACAGCATGCATGATGGGCTTTCACTGGTTCCAGTTAATCCAGTTAAAACCCCATTCGTATTCACACAAGAAGCATAAGCACTTCAATATTGGCATCTTTTCTTAATATAAGATATCCCTTTACAGCTGAGGCTCTTTAAGAGACACCATGTTTATTAAACAGGCTACACTGTAAACATTTTTCTTGGTGAATAAATACTCCTGGAAACAGTGTTTCAACACTGCTGCACTATTTCACATTTCCATTTTGAGACAATAACAAAAAGAAGTTCTTAAATTCACAACTCTGGCTGTTGATAGTTGTTAAAGCAGACACATAGTGCTAATTCACTAAACACTTAAATCATATTCATTGGGACATGTACTAATGCTGCGTTCCAGACAACTCAGAACTGGGAAGTTTCCAACCTCCAACTAGAAAAACTATCCTTGAACGCCACTTAAAGTTGGATTTCCTACTTGTGAACGTGGAGAAAAAATATGTTCCCCGACTTCACGAGTAGCAGCTGAATTACATCACAAAACAATGTCAGCGCCCATGGAAGCACACATTGTAAATGGTAAACCATAAACTAAAAGGCAACAAAATGTATAGTTGCATGTATTTAAATTAAAATAATACATACGATCATATGGTAAAACCTGTTTTGCATGTACATTGATATAGAAATATGTTATTCCTATTAGGTAGCTGGCTACAGTAAAGAATCTCATAAAGTCATCTTCTCTATGTAAAAGTTATTGTTAAAAACGCCAAAATATTAGGAAGTGTAACCTAAAATGTTGATTGACTTGAGGGTTACCAACTGATGTAGCTAGAGGTGTATACAGTTAACTAGTAATGTATAGGGTATTTATGTCAGTTGTTTGCCTTTAAACTGCCATTCTTGTCATTAACACCTAAAGCCCTGCTGAGGGTGCAACTGTGTGTACACTTTGTCATGGTCAGCCATGGTTTTCGTTCACTTTTGGCGTCATGCACCAGCATGCATCTGGAACGCTTTGAGGTTGGAAGTGGGATATTTTAACTTGGAAATTTCCCATTTGCGAGCAGTCTGGAATTTGGCATATGATTTGCTGTAATTCTACCATTCCTCATTACATATACATGTAAATACACTGTAATCCACAGACCCACAGTGTCAAGTATTCATCATATCCCTCTGTGTCATATTTTCTTTGTCAGCCGATAATATTCAAAAAAGACAGTTTTAGGACGTCCACTATTGGATGTAAGTGGTGGTCCGCAACTTCTCCCTGAGCTCTTAAGTTCTAAAAGAAACAAAAAAGATGATGAGTTAACAAGGATGTTTGCTTAGATATACATTAGAAAACACCACCAGATGAATTACCTATTTGGCTTTTTCATTCCAGCAGATGGCGCCAAACCAGCTTTTCCTCTTTGCAGAGCATTAGTGGTAACCTGCAGGCCGTTCTGTTGCTGGTCCTACATAAAAATGACATGTCAGACATTTCACAGTCAGTTCACTAACACAAAATGTGATTATTTAATTAAAAACATACAAAAAATATTCACCACTGATGGCTTGTTGACAGGACAAGGTGGTGGAGGTCTGTTTGGGGGGTCTGGTCGGGGTTTGGGTACTGCTGAATGCTGTGAGTGGGATTTGGGTTCCAGAGAAGGTATAGGTGGAGGCCCTGAAGGTGGTGGAGGAGCCTGGTTTCGTTTCTGCTCAGCCAGCTGTGCATTTTTAACGGTAGGTGGAGTGTAAGCCTGAGGAGAATATAGTCTCTTTGCAGAAGCTTCAGACTTCGGCTTCAGGATCTCAAGCTGAGGAGTCTGCTCTTTCTGCTCTGCAGCATATGCAGGTACAGGAGGAGGCTTCACTGCTGGACGTACAATAGCATGTCTTGACCGAGTTTGACAAGACGGGCTCGGACGAGGCGAGGATTTCCCCTGTGGAACAATAAAACCATAACAAGGTTCCGTGGTTTATTCTAATATTCAAAAACAATAGAGAATGAAGGCACTGTCTGGGTCATCGTGGGCTTCATTACCAAGTGGTCTGAGTCCTGTGTTTTTAGTAAGAATGCTGGGTTAGCATGACCGTTCACGTGACCGGCAGCATGCAGAGGCTTGCCCTCGACCGGAACTGAACAACTGAGGGTTAAAGCATAAATAGAAAAGTCCAGACTCATCATTTATCCATGCAAACAATATACAGACAAAAAAACTGCTGTTCACTAAAATGTAGGCTATTAGTATTTAAGACTTCAGAAATACACACGTTGGCACTGAAGATGGAGCAGAGGTTTTCAGTGGGTGGAGTTTATGTCTGTAGCAGCACCATAGTCCAACAGCAGCCAAAATCAGAAACAGGGGGAGTACCAGCAGGACTGGAAGGAGATTGTCTGTTGGAATATAAAACAGAGAAAAGTTTAAAAAAAGCCCAATTTAAAAAAAAAGGAATATGTTAAACTGGATGGAAAACACATGAAAATGTCTCACTGTGGCTAATGACAGGTCCACTGTCTACACTACCCCCTGACCCACTCTGGTCACACAGAGGGGGAGCCCAGCCCGCATCACAGTGGCAGTTATGATTGTTGTTGCACAGCTGATGAAAAAACACATTACCCATCAGAATTACAACATAAATGTTTATATTCATTATCTTGACATGCAGGTATAGGAGTAAATGACATTTCAGGACTACAGAAGTACATCAACATCATTCAAAGTAGAAAAGATACGATGGTTCATTGGTGGAAAGCAACCAAGTACATTTACTCACTCATTGTACATAAATACAATTTTGAAGTACTTGGAGTGTTAGTTGACTATTTCCATTTTCTGCTTCTTTATACTTCTGCTTCACTGCATTTGAAATAAAAAATGTATGTACTATTTATAGTCCCTTTGCAGATAAAGATGACAGGGAGCATGCTGCTGCATACATGTTCTGTACATGTACATTCTTACTTTTGAAACTTGTTTGTACATTTTCAATTTAATACTTCTGTACTTCCCCTCGACTTTAAGCGGTTGACGATGGATGGACTTCTGTACTTTTACCTAAGTAAGACTTTGAAGGCATGGCTTCCATTTGCACTGGAGTATATTTACATTGAAAAAGTCTTGCACCACTGCCAGCCTTCCATAATTGCGGGCTTCCGGCCAAATCTTCCCCACACACATAGAAACTTACCCCGTGTCCGTGGCACTTGGCATTGCACTCATCAGCTCTGAGGAAAGATGCATTGCGGCATTCTCCATTAAAGCAAATCTGTTAGGAGAAGGGGTTAGAGAATCGATTGATTCCTAAAAGTGGTAAAATTTAGTTCTTTGAAAATAACAAAGACTGGAGCCATACATTTTGTAAATGACAAAAATTAAATGTGGCTCTCTGACAGGTAGGAAACATCTCTCTGCCACAACAGTAAATTTCATTTAGTATATCTCCACGCATGTATGAGTCTCACCGAGTCATCACCACACTTGGTGCCCGTCATAACCAGGCCTGGGTCCAGAGTGTCGCCTTGTGCCTCCTCGTCAGCTTTGTACACGTGTGTTCCCATACACTTGATCTTCTTGTTCCCCATACTGACAGTGGTTTCTATGCGAACAGCATTGTTCTCAATGGGCTTGGGGGCTGAAGTTAAACATTGGATTTTCCCACATTGAGCATCCCTGGCAGAAATAGTAAAAAGGACATCATCAGATTTTTTGAGCTTGATCAATGACTATAAAGAGGCCACAAACTTTAACATGTAATTCTCGGAAAATGTAAATACTCTCTTTAAACTGAGGGAATAAATGAACCAAAATAGTTTTGATCTTCACCTGTCCTTACAGCTCCTGTACTTCCCAAGCAGATCTTTGCCACAGTTCCCGTACATGTCCCCAGCTTCGTTTACCTTCTTAAAACACAGGTCAGGGGCTGGCCGGCCATCTGCGGTCAGAGCAGAGAAAATGGAAAAAAAAAACAAAAAACGGATAGACATTAATATGGCTGCACACACTTGATAACACACACATGCAGTCGATGCAGGATCAGTGTGTTATGTGACAACCTGATGCAGACCAGATGGCATCCCTTACTGTTCTGTGTGGCTCCTGTGGTACAACAAAGGCTCCCCAGAGAGGCTCTGTCACAACATGAATATGGACACTGTCCAATAACAATCCCTAATCCTGTGAACCACTGAGGACTCCTCTTTAACTCTATCGAGCCTCCCTGCTTCAACATGCACTGGATGTTTAGAAGCTCTAAAGAAACAATGTGAGATTTTTTGATGGTTGAAATTTAGTTATACGACAGGCTACATTTATAAAGTGACTGTCTCATTAAAACCTTTATCATCCCATCAAATGATGGGATGATAAAGGTTTTTAAAAAAGGAATAGGATTCTCATTTTGGGAATTCCTTAATTCAACTTAACTCAAAATATCAATATCAGTATTACATCCTAAAAAGTCCTCGTTTACCTCTATTGTAAATAGACAGAAACATTTTGTCTCTGTCACATGCTTTCAGGACTGTAAGTGGCACAATACATTTTTCCAATGTTTGTACATGGAATCCAAAGTTTCTTGAGTATACCAGTCTGTATATTTGGAATACAGTATCAATAGTTTGTTTTAATTTGTAAATATATTTCAGAGACTATGGTTTGTATAACTTTAAGCTGAGCACATAAATAAAACCTCACTGATATAAAAAGGGGTATTAGACTGCATTAGTTAGCTAGGTGTATCCAATAAAGTAGATCCTGTATATGCATATTTAAAATATGCTACATTTACAACAATGTATGCTGTATGTGATCAAAATACAAGATATACCCCCTTTTGGAACAAAAGATTTACAGATAATAAGCATCCAGATCACTCACCTCGTCCCCAAAGAGACACACACTGCTGCTCCAAGGTCAGACACATGCCTGTGTAACAGTAGGCCTGCCCGCCTGCACACGACGTACCATCCACTAAATAAAAATTAGCAGGACAAGACTCTGCCTTCCCATCACAGTACTCTGCTAGGTCACACTGACCAGAGGGAGCACGACACAGCACACCTGGGCTCTTCAACTGAGAGGGATGAAGAGGAGGAAGAGAAGTTTAGGAAAGAAACTGAAATGAGCAGAAAAAGGATATATGATACAATTGCTGCAATTAGCCCAGGGGACACATCATTTATGGGAGATTATTCTGTGTTTTTCCTCTTCATGACCATCAGATTCTAATGGTAGTACCTTGCAGTTATGACAGCAGATGCCGTGGGCACACTCAGCGCCAGCTTTCAGAGTGCAGTTGTTGGCATTACAGCAGGGACTGGTACACTCCTACACAAACAGTGTAGAGTCATGATATCTGTTAAAAACATAGAGGAAAAACAACATATACAGCACCATTCAAGAGACACAACACACAGACCTCTTCTTCTCCACAGTCACATTCTTCTCCATCCTCCAGGTACCCATTGCCACAACGCTGCCCTCCATACATGGATCTGGTGTTTGGCAGATTGAAGAGACACTTCCCTCCTCCAGAGCTCAGGTAGCTATTCAGCTCCTTCTGGTTACAGTCATTAAACACGCGTGGGAATGGATGCCTGGGAGGAAGAAGCACAGACACAGTGTGACTGACACAGCTTTATTGTCTGAAGTTGTCACAGTCTGGCTCAAAGGGAAGACAAAGAGGAAAGGACAACACATGACTTTTAACTAAGGATTTATTTAACAAAATATAAATGAATCATTGGAGATATAAAGTAAGTAAATCAATAACATCAGAAGTGTGTTGAGTGTTTGCATGTGTGTGAAGTGTAGTAAACAAAGAAAGTAAACAATCCACCAGCTTATATAGCTGAGGATCAGCATGTACAGGTGATACACTGCTTCACTCCTGAAAGGGAAAGACAGCCCAAAAGGGAAGTCAAAAGAGATATCACGTCATCTTTAAAATCCTGTTTTTTTCCTTCCCTCTTAGGTTGATAACTATAATTTATTTGCTCATGGGTCATTTGTCTATCATACCCAGTAGCGGCAGCCATGATACAACCACCGTCTTCGGCCCTCGCCTGGCAGCAGCCTGTACTGTCGTGGCTCATACCGAAGTTGTGGCCCATCTCGTGAGCCATGGTGGCGGCTACACCCACAGCTGACTCTGAGTGGTCCTATTGAAAAGAAGAGTCAAACATTACTTAAATATGGAAAAGTCATTTTTCTCATGGCATTTTGTAAACCCTGTCATCACAGGACACTAAAATAAGTAGCTAATAAACTAACCTAAAATAATTAAAACTTCATGTCAAGAGGCTTATTGGAACATATTCCTGTTGTTGTTCAAGTTGAACACTTTCCATTATATTAATATAGCATCTTACCAAACGCACATGGAAAGCAATTTGAGGTTCAGTGTCTTCCTAAAGGACATTTTAACATGTGACGACAGGAGAAGCTGGGGGTCGAACTAGGATGTGAGCTTTCATTGCCACTCGAGTGCATGCAGAAGATTCATGTTTGTGTCGTCTCTCGTCTCTCACCGTGTTCACTCCACCAGACTGGTAGTCGGAGCACATTGCTTTGAGAGGTGCCAGCCCGATGGTGGTGCCCTGGAATGCCCTCCCTCTGGAGACACAAAACCACACCGGTGATTAGTTCCGGCTGGACAAGGGTCCACCGGTGATGGTTATTGTCTCACACAGTGAACATAAAATCAATTGAAAGATCTACCCGACAGGACAGGAGGTTGAGAGGAGATAGGGGTACAAGGTGAAGAATGACAAATGGGAGGACTAGCAGGAGATAAGAGAGAGAGAGTGACTGACGTGATGAGCTGAGCGTTGTCGTTGGGGAGAGCACGGAGCTGTTTGCGTCTCCAGGACAGGAATGATGCCAAAGTGCTGTGAGGATTGTCTGAAACGCTGATCATGTCCTGGCTGGTCCACACCTCCAGACCGATTAATGCCACACGGATGTTCAAAGCCTTGTAGTACTGCGGGTGTGGACAGGAACTGTTACTACTAAATGTGGGTGTGACAGCCTTGACTGTCAGTTTGTGGGTTTCATGCTTCACATCAGATGTTACCTTGTCAACCAAATTGGCTGCCTCCAGTAATTTCAGTTTGGTCTTCTCGAGACTACCCCCATGCTTCTCAAACTGCAAACGACATAAACCACATTGTTCTCAGAAACAGACACACCTACACTTTTCTGCTTTTTCCCAAACCTCAAAAGGTGATTTCTCACATTTCAAACAACCCACAGGATTCGAATTAGAGCTTTATAGTTACCACAGCTAGCTCTAAATAGAGCGATGGGTGCAGTCTGCTATGTTTAGATTTCTTACAATACAAATATAATTCCCATGACTTCATGTTACTTAATTCTGCCTACAGAGCTGATTTCATGTACAGAGCCTACATTTAATAGTTCCTGTATGGCTAAATTTGATCACGTCCACAAACATGTCCTCACCTCAGCCTTGTCTGCCACTATCATCAGCTCTACATACTTCATATTCTGGCTCAGGTCCCTTCTTTCCTAAAAATGGAGACAGATAAAATACACAATATTTGGGCAAAATTGTTTGTGCTTTGTGTAAAACCTGCAAAGGATTTCAGGCAGGTTGGTCCTGTCCGAACTCACCCTCCCGCTTCGTGGTGACATCATTCCATGGATGAAATCATCAAGCCCCACCTCACGCTCTACGTCGCCATGGTGATGCAGGCAACTACCTCCGGGTAGATGGAGACGCTCGGCTCTGAACACAGCGTGCTGCTGCTCTGCATCCGTGGAAACAGGAAGAGGCTCTATCAGGTAGCTGACGCTTGTGTTCAGAGAAATCAGTCCCCTGGGGAAACAAGACACAGTTGATGGTTCCATCTAATTAGTGCTCAAGGAAATGAAAGATCAATGATGTTACTGTTTATCTGCACACTGTGGGAGTCATTGTTTTTATTGTATATATTGTAAACAAAAACCACATGTCATTTTTAACCTTAAAACATCCGATTAAATGTAAATCTGAGGTGTGAGTTAAACCATATGGTTGCATGTCAGATATGGACTTTTCTCATTAGTGCTGTTTATAAATGAAGATCAGCTGGGACAAACAGAGCGATACACAATCCTCTGGCTTCTTCGCAAAAATCACTTATGAGCGAAGGCGTCGATGCACAAGCACACGAGCATGCACACAGCAACAGGTCAAGCAGCTGTAGAAAACATCTGCAGAGGTCAGACGCCCACTTGTCAATGTCCCTCTATGCTGTGTCTGCATTCCTCCAGAGATTCTACATTAGAAGGAAGAGGTATGCGTTCACTCGTCTTCCAGATGCAGAGCACTGAACCCACAAAAACACACATATGGCTGAGATTTCTGTCAGTGCTTGCCAGTTCCTCCTCTGCTGGCCTGGAGCCACCAGGAGAAAACACAGGATCTCCATACTAAGCTGTACTCAATGAACCAATTCTGGAGCCAATGACCTACTAACCTACTGGACTGCTCAAGACGGTGCACACAACTGTTTCCTGTCACATTGTCTATTCAGCCATGGTTTGATCACAGGCTGACCAGTTGTGCGGGCTTTGGTTCTTTTCATCTAAAAATTCATGTTCACAGACTATCTCAGGTCGCTCTGTGAGAGCTCTTAACTAAGCCTCAAAATTCATAGGAGGTGTGGTTGAGATTTAAACACCGTCACCAAGAGAAAATCACTGCATTTCAAAGATTCCAAATCCACACATTTAGCACACAAAAGACATTTTGTTTGTGAAAATAGCCTAACTATCTTTACATCTGCATGTATGGATCTTAATATGGCAATTAGTGCATTTGCACTTAAATAACTGAATTTAATTCTGTCTGTAATAATTATTCTATTCTTCTGTGCTGTGAAAATGGCAACATTTGGAAAAAATACCTCTTCTTATTTTGGCAAGTTGACCAAAATAGGAAATGGTGGACAACAGTAATTTGTGTATTGTGTTATGTTAGGATTCTATCAATGACTTAGAAAACACTGAGAAAATTGATACGCATCCATTAATTCTGTTTTGTTGGCCCGAAACGTTTGCACGTCAGCTGGAAAACACATAAACTGAGGCTGTAATGGAGCTAATAGCTTTAATTCGTTGGCCTAGCAGTTCAAGCACATTTTTAATAAGATCAATCACAAACATCAGCCCTATACAATATAATCTACAGCACTAATTCCCTGCTTTTGAATACTGGGAAAATCTCTCTCTTAGCTCCGCTTCTTGCTGTTCTGTATTACTTTTTGAAGGAACACTGAGGCTACAGAAAAGTCCTCTCTTCTGAACTTAACTGTATGAGCTGTCTTCATGAATAGCGTTTTCTTTTTAAAGGGATTTAGTCTTATGGGAAACTTGTTAGAATTCTAAGAAATGTCTTTCACCATTGGGATCAACTCTAAATATCAGAAATCTTTATGAAAACAGCCCGTTGTGCGTTTTACATACCTGAGTCCTGAGCATGTGCTAACAGCAACACTTGAGCCTTCCATGCCCAGAATCCTCCCATGGTAGAAACAGTGTCCCTGGAAGACAAAAAACAATTAAAGGTCAACAAGCAGTTCAGTGGTGCAGCGATAAGAGAGAATGTCATTTAACCAGAGGTTATGTTATGTAAGAAAATAATTTCTATCATTTGCTCCCTATTTTCTTCATACTATGGGATTTGATCAGCTCCATTGGCATTTTTTTCTGTTTAATGATCATTGACAGCTCCCCACTGCAGTTTAAGAACATAAAACTGTCTCGCAGACTTACTGTGCTGGCAGGAGAGGAGGACTTGCGGGCTCCATCAGGAGTGTACCATATTTCCTGATATCCAGGGGCCAGCAGCTGTCTGTTCAAAGACAGCACAAACTGAGAGTCAATTTGCAAGAGAAAATAAAATACACGGTTTGTAGTGTCAGACATTCGATCTCCTGAAACAGCAGCATAATAGTGGAATAATGGTGAAAAATATACAGAGTAAAAGCTGCAGGAAAAAGTGGTGATAGAAGATTCTCTGCAGCAGCTCACAGCTCATAAAACATTTACTCAGACAGAGGCGCTCTACAAAACCAGACTGCTTTAAACATTTAGACAAATATCCTCTCACAGATAAGAGAAAATACAAATAATAATGTGGAAACATGTTGTGACTGTAATAAAATCCATATGTACCTTTCCCAAATGGCCCTTTTTATATTGTGGAGAGTACAGCTGAAGTAGGAGTAACCTCTCTATGCTGAGAGTGTAAGTTTGGTGGTATGTCCAGAATGCATTTGTTTGACAATACTATATCTACCAATTTAGATCTTTTTATTTGTTGCTGGACTTTCTCTAACAGTAAGCAATACAGACTGCAGAGTTGAGGGTGATGAATCAGGGAAACATGCTCATATCGAGAGAAACGTTCATGTAATTGTGGTAAAGCATTACATTCCTCTTACTCTCCATTTCCGTGTGTTTGTGTGTGTGTGTGTGTGATTGAGTGAGTGTCTTAAGACCCGGGCTGCTTCTGTCAAACTTCTGGCCCAATATTTACATCTTGTACAAATGCTCGTTTTCCCGTCTTTCTCCTTCCAACTCTCTCTCAATCCATTGTTCCTGTTTTCATTCATACAGTCTATCTGCCTCACAGCTGGTTTTCTTCTGCTCTGCCTCTCTAAATCTCCTCTCATTTCTTCCTCCCACAGTCCTTCTCGGATCCATCAAAGATGCTGTTAAGGGCAGTGAAATCAAGGTGAAGAGAAACCTTCATGTATCATGCTGCTGGTTGTATATAGTCTCAAATAAACACAAGCCAGACCTAAGATATCTACTATGATTTTATTATTTATCATACTCTTCATGTATTTTCCTTCTTAGCCAGTTTGCGCCTCAGGGTAATAATAGCTATGTGTCTTTCAATTGATTCATCAATGGTGCTGTATTGATCTTTGCTGGATAAAATAAGTGCAAATCAATGGGATGTCCCAGCTCTCCTACATCTAACATCACAACAACAGCTAAATAGGAAGTAAGCTGAATGCCCGTGGACAAGTAATTTAACGTTACCTGACACAGAAATCAGGGATGGGAAAGTTTTGTGATATTCGATTAATTTGACCAAAAGATGTCAATTGGATTAGAACTGCATATCCCACCAGGAGGTGGCTAGCGTTGCTTAGCATAAAGACTGGAAACAGCTAGCCTGGCTCTGTGTAAAGGTGAAACATACACCTATCAGCACCTCTAAAGCTCACATATTAACATGTTCTATCTCTTTTTCGTACAAAACTACAATGTATAACTAATGTGTGTGTGACGATTTTTTAGCTGTCTGCAGTGACTGTGCAACTGTTTGTACAAATGAAATAAAACATTACCTGTAACATGCTTATTAATGGTGCTGGTAGGCAGATTTTGTTACTGTTGAACAGAACCAGGCTAACGTTAACTCTTTTCCCTTTTATTCTGTCTTTATGCTAAACTAAGCTAACCGGCTGCTGGCTGCAGCTTCAAATTAAGAGCACGACACAAGAGTGGTATCGATCTTCTCATCTAACTCTCGGCAAGAAAGCAAATAAGTACATTTCCCCAAATGTCAAACCCTCCTTTAAAAGGATGATGAAGACAAATGAATGGAAGATGGGGATTTTTCTTTTCTCTTCCGTCAGATGCCCTGAAGGAGACAAGCCTATTGAAACAATGGCAGCCTGTTGATGCAATCAGCCACAAAGCAAGTCAAAGACAGAAAACGGCTGCTTCATCCTTTAACAGATTACCACGCTGGGGTTTGGGGGGGGTGAGTGACTCACACACACACACACACACACACACACACACACACACACACACACACA
>JAPMOB010242859.1:2257-17938 GCA_029875015.1 Lepomis gibbosus | reverse complement strand
CCTACATTCAGACTTGCACTAATGTATTGTATATGTATGTATGTGTTATTCATGTGTGCACTTTTAGAGAGTTGCTCTCCAAATCTCATTGTACTGTGTACAATGACAATAAAGGCTTTCAATTCAATTCAATTTATTTTCTCACATTGTCTGGGGTGACATCTGTTACAGCAGCCTTTCTTAGCCATGTGCATTTCTATACCCTACCCCACACAACTGTGGTTTCAAATTCAATGGAAGATCATTTGTAAACTATTATTGCTTCAAAGAATATTTTCAGATCCCCCTTTCATTTAAGATTAATGTTTTGAATATATCACTGAATACCAACTAAGACTTAAAAGGAAACATTGTCACTAATCTTATTTATTGTGGGGGTTTTTTTTGTTTTTTTTACAGTTTACACATTCATTTGGGCAGTGAAACCTCTAACCAATATCTCATCACCAACACTTCACAGTAAAGTCATTATTACATTACACCCTGTTAAATGTTATAAATGTTGCAATTTTCCAGCATACAATAGATATTATAAGACAGATTTAATAAATTACAAGTTTTATATCTTGCGGTTTCTGTTTCAGTTCATATGTTTGGGATTATATAAAGCAGAATTCATTTATATGCAATAAAGCATATTAAATCAGCAAAAAAAAGGAATATATTTCATTTTGCTCTGTTGCTTCCTCAAGATGTTTTGAAAAATGCAAGCCAAGTCTCATCTAAACACTGGAAATATTGATGCTAAAGGCTTGATTATAATTAATCAAACGACATTTCCGAGTGGAAACAGATTGTCCAAATGGAAATATTTGAGTCCATGTGTCACAACTAAACAGCGTAGCATCTGTCAAAGCAGACAGAACAGAGCTGAGGTCATTCTCCCATGTGAATGCTCTTGTCTCGAAGATGTCTTGAAAAATTCCTCTATTCTGTGTCAGGACATTTCATACTTTCATACAACACTAGTAAATCAATATCATTTAACAATAACTAGACACGGTTTAGGTTAGATTTTCGTCAGAGTAGAGTGAGTGGGCTATGCAGAATTATATTCATTCATACTTGCACTAATTTTATGGGATGTGTATAAGTGTGATATGTAAATATAAGTGATATGGTGGTACAATGTCCAGAATATAGTGAGGACTATACAAATCATCCCCTGTTTCCACATGTACTGGCATCTGAACTGAGCTAAAAACCAGGCACCAAGTGGAAGAAACAAATCAGAAGGGCAGGCAGTTTGAAAGCATAACTAATATGAAAATAAGCCAATGAGTAACCATTTGCATTTCCTCCTACAGTGTGTAATTTATATGATCAGTTCAGTTGTTGTACATTGAGTTTGTAATGCAAGCTAGGCCACTACAAAGAGACACACTTTACACTTTTTGACAAAGAAGGATTTGGAACTAAGAAATTCAGGGTACTTGTAAAACCAATGACTGTGGGCTCCTTTTTTGTGTATCCACTACCAAATAGGACCCCTTGTTTAGATGTAGAATGGCCACAAAAACAGGCCACATAGAATTTGGGTTAGTAAAACATGTTACCCACCAACCTTTCCTTTCAGGCAGTGTTTCTGCAAGTCCACCACAAACAATCGTCTATTGAACAAGTTTTACATAAGAGTTTTATGACTTTAAGAGCCACATGTGCAGTCTATAGCCAGAAATTAGACTACTAAACATAATATCTGGCAACATAAAACTTTCATAAAAAATTTCACCCTGTGAAAACCAAGATTGACTACTGCTAATCTAACACATTTGGCAATTCTGCACAAGTCTTCCTTGACCTTTCTTTTGCTGCCAAGTCATCACAAACTGAGAGGGTGAACAGTTCCCAGTCTTTGAGTCACTGAGTCAGACACAAACCCCTAACAACACACATGCCTCTACACAGCCTCAGAGGAGCAGACACACAGCAAACATCCACAGGGTGCACAATTAATTAAAAAATGAAAATGCAAGGGGCGGAATTTTTTTTAATCACTGTCAAGGATTTTCCAGATGGCCTCCTAAACAGGGTGTTCTCATGCTTATGTTCCCATGCCAAATTGCTGGCCTACAAATCAAGTTACACGTCCAACAAATATGTCATTATGAACCAACTAAATGCACAACAATGGCAGTGGTGTTTTTTTAATTCATGTTGTTTATGGCTTTAAAAAATTCTCTGTGAAAAAGTCTGCTTTGATGTATCCTTAAAAATCTTGCATTATATTTAGAAAAGAACAACAATGTGATTTCTATCAACAGTCCCACACAAGCATGTGTAAAGCAACCTTCACCACAAGTCTCAGAGGAGGCTATCTTTTGGCGACAGAGACTCTGAACACCTGTCATCCAAAACTCTGAATGCTGTTTATGTCATTTGTGAGTTTAAGGGCTCAAGGTCAACTGGATCGGATGTCGAAGTCAGGAAGGCCTAGAGTCATGACTGGTGACTCCAGGCCTGCCTGCTGAGTCCAATGAGCCCCTTAGGTCATCTGTGTCGAGGGGGGATTAGGAGCGGTCGGTGATCCCATCAAAGCAATGTGTCACCAGTGCCGTGTCTTACCACGGAGCCACTCACTCCAGCCAACACTGATCCCCTTAACTGACTCTCAGCGGGCCCAGCAACTAAGGCGAGCTGACAGCAGAGCTATTTTTGGGCAGAAATCACCCCTGTACGGACAGTGCCACAGACAGAGATGGCCAGGGCCCATGCCATCGCTCTCCATTAGAGAGAAGCAAAAACACAGTGAGGAGCCCACTTTGCCACTTTGCAGCAGAGAGCAACCTTTTGCTCACGACAGCTCCCAGAAACAGATGAGGGAAAAATGTGTTGTGACAGCAGCTAATAAGGTCCCTGTGATCTGCTGGTTGGTGTCGGTGTGTGTATGTGTGCGTGTATGTGTGTGTGTGCGCACAGCTGTGTGCGTGGCTGTGCGCACGCGTGAGTGCCCATGTGTCGTCTAAGAGTATGCTTTCAACAGGAGTAAAACGCACTGATGAGAGATAAATAGAGTCACTAAAAGAGGTTGTGTCTTGATACATGACTACATGATACACATTTGACATGCTTGATCATCCTCTCTATTTTTTTATGACAGATTAAAGAGCCAATGGACTAAAATAGCAAGCACGATCACAAATAAAGTCTCTACAAATAGCCAGGGCTAGTCATAAAACACATTAAATAGCATACTAGTCAGAGTGATTAGCATTTCCTACTCTCTATTTGCTGTTGCTGTTACTAAAGAATAATGGACAGTTTTCTGAAAAAAAGATATCCAAACAAAATGTGCCACTATTACAATTTGTGCAGAGGTTTGCATTTATCTCTGCAGGTCCACATGTGCCTGGCAAAGTTTAAGGTAGGCATCAATGCAGTGATCACAAATAGAGCAACGGATTAAAGAATCAATTTGTAATGTTCTTACACCTGTTTGATCACTAATGATCATCTGTCCCTAATACATGAGATCATGGACTAAGTCTTGACCTTGGTCACCAAACCAGAACCTAACCCAATTACTTCCTGCTCTGGACAAGCCAGAGAAGATATATTTACCTCCCCTCACCTGATAGTAATACAGTACGTTCTTTTCAATGTGAGAGAAGCACAAGTTCTAAAAGTAAAAACAGAGTGTCAAACTACATGACAGAATATTTTATGAATTAGTGTCTGTAAAGTATTTGCTTTCTAGTGACATCTTTTTTGCATTATTTATAACTTATTAGACGTGTTGTGGTTGTTAACTTTCGGAGCTCAGTCATGGCTGGCCAGTATCACTCAGTTATTTCTACATTAGTTGCTGATGTAAATGCAGTGCCACCTTAACTCGTGGCTGCATATTTTAGTGGTGTTGCTGCAATGCTTCATTACAGTTTTGCAAGATTAGCACATCTTACATAAGTTTCATCAAGCCGTCTGTCTGAAATGTGGCCATTCTTAGGATCTAACCTTCAGAAGAGCTTTGAACATCATCTGGTTTTTCTCTTTTTCTGTCTTGGAATGCTGTGTCAGTATGTTTCTGATAGTGGAGGAAGAAATGGCCTAGGCCCGATGACAGAGTTGACCTGCATTTTAAATATAGGCTTTTTCACAGCAGACAGTTTGACTGTCATAATAGAAAAGACATGGGTGTTACTGACTCCTTTCTATTTAGGTGCCTTGGCAGTGTCAAAGTGAATCTGAACCAAAGCAGCTAAATGGAATTATAATATAATAGTAACTTTTATCATTTACATCAGAGACTGTTGTGCCCATTTCATTAGAGGGACCTGCCCTATCAACATCCCGGTTCAAACACTCCGCAGGTGGTCCATGTTCAGAGGTGTCAGCGCCAGACTCCAGCAAGATGAGAGAGGTGGTGTTTTACATTGAAGTGCTTGGTGCTCAAATGCAGTCAAGAAGAACTGTTTAGTGTGAAGACGAGAAGATGGGCGTGTGCATGAGGCAAGCGCTACCGTGACACTTCACCTCACTCTAACAGGGACACTTGCTACTGAACATAGCCTGTTTATGTTGCTCCCTGATAAAAGAAAAATGTTTCTGCTGATAACTGTTCATAAAAAAAAATACGACAAAGAAAACAGTGCCAGTTATGATGTTATGATCGTGGCTCTCGACTCTAATTTGTTTTAACAAGCTAGATAAAAGGTAATGCCCTGGCAGTGTTAAAATGCTTTGGTTTTATATTTGATTTGATTACATTAATGTTTAAGTTGAGATTTACAAGAAATATTTTATTTCTACTGTGTAAAGAGAATACTGCTGGTAAAAAGCACTTTATTTGTTTAAAGTGTTTGCAAACCACATGTTATTATACTTTTGTGTATATAGTACATTTAAATTAAAAGTGCGCAATACACTACTTTAGAATTCATTATTCAATTTTGCGCATAACTATGTGATTAATCACGATTAATCGCAGAAAATTTTTCATCATTGCCCAGCACTAATATAAATAACTGTATATAATGTTTTATTTTATTTTACGTTACCATATTTTAATAAGGCCTACACTTAATTATATGTTGTGTGTGTAGCATGAAGGAACAAATTTCGTTTCGTTATGCAGCCTTGTGCTGTTTAATGACAAATAAAAAAACCTTGTAACTTGTACCTGTACTTTTCCTACTGTGGAATTTCGTCATATTATATTATGTTTTAGTATCAATAATTGCTGAGCAATAATTCAATTATATCTTTTAGCAAATCAATACAAAATTGCAATCTACATAATTTATATTTAATACTGATGCAACAATAAGACCTTATGGCACACATTTTGACTTGACTTTGTCATGGTAGCAAAAGCAAAGTTTTACGATGGCTCAGTTCCATAATGTGTCCCAGTAAAGCCATGCCAATGAACCAGCATGCACAACACTAGCACCCTGAAACTAGCTCACCTATATGGAATGGAGTCATTTCTAATGTTCAAATAAATTACACCTGTGCTTTTCCTGCTATGACATGCCAAAATGTGAAAAATCTCTATACCAGAGCCCTGGGACCTGAACACCTAAAAATTATGCAGCTATTACTAATACTGCTATTACTAAAACTTCTACTAGTTACACTTTACTACTATCAAATCCAGTTCTTATCGAATCTCGGTTCTGAATCCAACTATTTCACCACAGATCCTGTCACCATTCGGTGACATTTATCCACTTTCTCATTTCTCATCTTGTATATATGTGTGTGTGTGTGTGTGTGTGTGTGTATTATATATTACACATATATATTTAGATGTGTATATGTGTGAGACATCGCTAGTGTTAGCTGTATCTTGGGCAGTTGCAGTTGGGAGAACACAACACATTGAATACGGTGCATTCCGTCCAACATGTTGGAAGTAAATGCTTCGTCATATTGGAGGTGCCTCCTCCCTTGTACAAAATATCCTTACTGCAGGTGTTGCATTTTGCTTTGTCGTTATCTTTTTTTAGTGAAGCTAAGCAAAACCTTTGAGCTGCTGTGGTCCGCCATGGTCCAGGAACGTAAACAGAAGTGGTCTCTTCTTGCATGCATGCAAAAATCAGCTTTCAATAAAGCTCAGGATAGCTTACAGTAATAAGATTATGACATAAGCTACACACATGCAGTTGTTCTGTATGTGCCTGCGGCTCTCTGCTGTCACACTTAAGTTACATCTCACCTCCCTGCAAAGTAATGCCTCAAAAGGCATTTTCCTTGATATAGTCTGGTACATGGCATGAATGATACAGCTGTAAGCAGAGAAGGCATTAATTTTCTGAGCAGTAGTAAAGACTTTTTAAAGGTCCCTACTATTGTGGAGTTTTTGAACTGCCATGCTGGAGGCTCCACACACACACACACACACACACACACACACAGAGACACAAAATCATTTGGTTATAGCAGGTTTAATTTGTTGCAGTAAAAAACAGGCAGCCATTTGCATCTTAAACATAGAGTATTTGACAAGGTGCCAGTTAGTTGCAAAGAATCCGCTTGCAAACAGAACATTGTAATTTGCAGTTTAATGTATGTGCATATTACAGTATTTTACGCATTGTGCTGTTTAGTGGAATATTGATTAACCTGCGCTTTAGGAGGCTTGGGTCAGACTCCTGGAGCCCACCTCCAATACCTATTCATATCCAGAAGAGAGGTGTGGGATCGATGGCATGCCGGGATGCTATTAGAGCTGAGGCAGCTAGGCAGGCTTGGACGACTTCAAAAGCAAAGTGTGGGAGGAGAAATAACACAAGGTAATTATCTGGGACCCGCTAGCTACCACCGAGGTAATCTGTAGAATGGAGGACAAGGGGGGGCTGTAGAGGTGGTGTTCAGGATGTCTGTCCATATTTACCTCAACTCACTGCACTGATAGATGAGAAAATTCTTTGATGGTTAAACTGCTGACTAGTTTCAGAGTTTACAGGCAACATAGCTAATGCTCTATAAGAAGACAAAAGTAATCACAGTGAATCACACCCAATCTGTCACACTGGAACTGAAGCCAAATTGCCTAGCAAGGTGAGAAGCCATCTGCTTTTCAAGTTATCTTAAAAGCCGTGATGAGTAATGAGCCATTAGGCAAACGCTCCAAGGGCATCTGGACAACACGTCTTCACAAAGTGGAGAAATTTCCACTTATCTGACTGCAGCTTACACAAGTTGATTTTATTGGTTAACAAACATGAAATTCATTCTAATCCTGGCTAAGTAACATCTGCATGGATTTTAATTTTCTGATCGCTCACACAAGTACGCACAAAATTGTCAGTCAGAGCAATTTAATATAATTTGCTTCCTCTGTTCCTGAATGTTTCTCATTTTCGTAATCAAATATAACAGCAATAATCACTGGTACAACAATTCCACTTCACAGCTAAAAGCTCAATCCCCAGTGACTCCTCTCTAATGGAAAGAAAACACAAATTACAACAGCAAGGGATAGATTGGTCTCTTTTACATACATCTGAGAGATGAAAAAAGTCAAAACTAGAAATAGAGCGCATAAGCACAGACATAAATGTCACACTCACAGGCACTCTTAAAATAGAGAATTATAAAAACTGCAGGATAAGCAAGCTAACTCCTAGGTGCGGCCATAGGCTTTGTGCTTGCGGACTTATTTCTGCTTCCAATGCAGTTAATGAGTTAAAGGCCAATGGGCTGTTATGACGCCAATTAGTGCAATACTTCAAATCAGCACTGTAGCTCATCATCAGTGTTGGTCGGCTGATGCTTTGAGATTTCAACAAAGCTAATTGCAGAATAATGAGCACAAACTGATGCTATCACAGTGAGGAATGCTACCAGAAATTATCCCTTGGGGTGGTTTACAGGGCATGTACTGCACTTCAGTTAGTGTCACGGATCAACATAGGGGTCAGGGTACAGTAAAGTGGCAGGGGTCATGTTGAGGTTGAAGTGCAAGGTCAGCTTTAAGACCTTCTGCTCACCCTCGAGAGGGTGAGCAGAACACACAATGTTCCTTAAACATTCTTCTATATAAAAACAGGGTTGCTGGAGGGAGAGTACCTGACATTGTTTTGCAGAGTCCAAACATTTTAAAGTCAAACTGAAATTACAACTAACTTTGGCTAGGAAATCAGTACATGTATGTATATGTTGTCGTGTTTGTTTTAACGTTTGTACTTATTTGACTGAAGTTGAAACTGAAGAATTTAAAGTTTTATTTATTTTTCTGCAGTGACAGCGCCCCATAAGTTGGTGTTTCCCAGGGTTAGTGAATATTTGGGTCTGTCAGTGTCAGCAATAACACATGATGCTACTATGTTGAATCAGGGATGCTCAATTGTTCAACCTCAATAATGCAGTTTTTGATTGGTCAACTAACAGCAAGGTGTCAACGGAAATCAACCAAGCTCCATGTGACAAGAGTGTGCACTGATTCTGACATTAAAAACGAGAGAGAAAAACAATCTCACCAAAGACTTAGCGGCCAATTTTACATGCTGTTTTTAACCACTGCCCCTCCCCTCTTCCCCCACGTACCAACCAGTTTGCAGATAACATCACAAACACGAACACTTGAGATTAAATACTCACTGAAGGGCACTTCTTCAGTACACTGCTGAGAGTAAAATGAATTTAAACATCAGCTTTTTTTGCCCCAGGGTATTGAGATTCTAAAGACAGTCTGGGGATTCAAACTGCCAAATTTACTTTCACCAGCTGACTTCCTTAACCTTTAAGCAACATCTGAGTGCTCTGTGGATGACCTCATATGCCACAGCAGCTCTGAGCCTGAGCCCACAGGTTAGACTGTGCCACCTCCTTCTCTATGATGTATCACTAATAAACAACAGGGCAGGCCAGAGGCAAGAACCCTTTTAACAAGGACACCGCTGCACTTCCACCGATGACACCTTGATGAATAAACTCTCCAGACTAATCAATGATACCACGGTAGCAGGAGCCAGCCTGCCAACCGGTCGGTCAGGCAGTTTCAGAGAGACACACACTCCCAGGGCTATCCTCAGTAAATTGCAGCAGGTGTTGACCCAACTGCTAATTACCCAAAATGAGTAAAAAAAGTGAGAAAAACACACACACTGATTATTCTGTTCCCCCCCTCCCTCTCTCTCACACACACACACAAACACACACACTTACATCCACACAGGTTAATGACAGGGGTTTTGGCCTTGTTGCCCATTGTCTGCCACTTTAGGACAACCACTGTAAATAAACATAAATAATGTTTGCTGCTGCCAGTGTGAGCTAGCTGGAAAACCTCTATTCTCTGAAATTGAAGACGGTAACGCCTTCATGCCGCATTGAAACAACCAAACACAGACAAATGCCTGTGTTCAAAATAAACACTCTGTACTCAAGCTTCTATGGAGTTTTTTAAAGCCCTTTGTTGGAACCAATTGTATGAAGGCAACCAGGAAGCCCTGCTTGAGTGAGTGAGTGAGTGTGTATGTGTGTAAGTTCTGCTTGTTTCATTGAGCCAATTACATCTAAGAGAGGAAGTGATCTTTTCTCCAGCCTTGTGGTGAGTGTATATTGAATTTCCGTGCAAGATGTCTGTGGTACAGGATTTCAATGAATGGTCTGAAAAAGACAAAAGCATCTACATAAATCCTCATTTAATTTGCATGGTTAAAGGTAAGTTTTATAACACAACACTGGTAACAATATCTGACTAAAGGCAGGCATGAAAAGCTTAAAATGTTTTGTGTTGATCTAACTATTACAATAAATTGTATCAGAGTGTCAGTGGGAGGAAAATCAGTCTCCGAATCAGTCGTTGGTCATTTCTTTACAACTCCACAGTTACACACCTAAAACTACTATTTTATTTCACATTTTCAATGGTTTTCTATGTTATCTAAAGCTTCAGAGGCCCTTTTGCCTTGCCAACATGAAGACCCTAAATGGTTATGTTGATTACTGTTTGCTCAAAGTCTGCCCAAAGGACTCAAAATTGATACAGCAAGCCATGACAAGCATCCCATTCAGAGCTGCCAGTAGCAGTCAGTCCAGTCGTCAAGTGAATGTTTTCGTATATCTGTTCTGTTTATTCTGCCGCTATCTCTTCTCCGAGGCCTATAGAGCCTCTCGGCGCTGATTGATGGAAAGAGGTTCTGGCTCCTGCCACAGAAGTATGATTGACATTCTATGAGATGGAGGAGAGCCAGCGAGGATTTCACTGTCACTCTTGGACGTGCAGAGGGCTCCAAGATGGCACAGGGTTGATGTGTTTGAGAATCAGCACTCACATGTGGAGACTGCACAAGCCACTTAAGTAATAAGCTATTCTAAATCCATATATCATAGCAGTGGTTTAGTGAGTATTGCTGAACAGTTTACATGGCAACATAACACATCACCTACTTCCTTTGAAATCAAAGACCAAAAGTACATACACTTTCACTTTTTCTTGCAACAATACTGGTGAGCAAACAGGTCCTTCCAACACTGGATAAACCACACACTCAGTTACCAATGTTTACCACAATACTGAACACTACAAAACATGCAAACTGCAAACACAGTCACTGAGTAAGAGTCTCTCTATATGGGAGTACGGGACATATCACTCAGAGTAGCTCAACAGACAGCCAGGATCACTCATCATACATACATTTACAGACACACACACACACACACACACACTGCTGCTGCAGATGTGCAGCAGCGGGAGTCTGTGACTTACTTTTTTGTCATCTTTCTGGTTTGCTGGCTGCACATCCTTACTGTGGTTGTCAGTGGAAGGCCTGCCGCTGTCATCCGTCTGTCTGTCATCCAATTCATTCTGCTGATTGGCCCCTGACCGAGTAGAGCTAAGAGGGCGGGGCTCCGGCTGCTGAACACCACTCTGGACCTCCATGTTCCTCGGCAGTGCCTTGAAAAAGATGGTGGTAAATAAAGTGGGGAAAGGGATGAATTAGACAGGTGGTGCTTCACAGCTTTCTCCTCACAACCCTCTCTCCCAAATACACACTGATCAGCGCCTACCTCCTTGAATGGTGGTTTCTACTGGAGGTGATGATGAGAGCAGGAGGAGATAACTTTTACTAGATGATATACAGAGGCAGCGACAGTTAAACATCTTTGATATCAATCTTCAGCAGAAACTGAAAAAAATCTACTTTACAAAAGTAAAAAAAACGTTTACAAAAGTATATGTATAGAATTATATATATATATATATATGTATATTTAAATAAACAGTATATAAATGAAGGTAACATCAGTAAGCTAGATAAACAGAGATAAACAAGAAATAACAATAACATTATAAATAACAATAACATATTATAATATGTATCCGTTTAGCATATACTTCACATTTGCGTATTTGTTTTTTGTTTTTTAGGGTTTTAGGGACATCGCCTAAAGCTTCAGGCACCTACAACAATTACGGTAGCTTTGAGTAATTAAAAAAGGTTGGTAAAATAAATAATTTACTGACTGTCTTCTAACATATAATTGCATTTTTTATTTTTAAAAAGATTTCTATGAATGACAGCACATAAGCCAAAGGAAGAAACATCACTATTCTCAAACCTATATCTTTACACTTAAATTAACTTGACCGAGAAAAATCTGCTTCCTGAGCGATCTATCATTAGAACAAGGACAGCAATATTCCTCTTTTAATAAAAGGATGATCCCTATCCCGATATAGAAAAGTAAGCATTGAAGCTTTTCTATCAAGTCATTACCGAGACTTGTTAAAGCAGGAAAGGCATGGGTGTAACGAATAACATAAACAATAGCTGTAGTCCATTTAGGTGAGCTAGATCCAGCGAATGGCGCATGCTGCTGGCTCACTCTCATGGCTTACTGGAGCACATGGTGGAACTCAACCATCGTTAACAAAATTAGTTTCACCTGTGCTTCTCCTGCTATGACAAGTTAAAATACCTGTCAGTAAAAAAAAAAGTCCATTTAACCAGTCTGTGGTTGCCACTTACTGTGCATACATCTGGGTCAATTCACTCAGCTACAGATGAACCCTTTCTAACCCAAAAAAACTAGGTGACTGCACATAATGATCCCTACCAGCTTGAGCACTGCAGCTGATCCTGAACTCTGACCGTATGAGCCTCTGACAGTGAATGATCAAAACCAGGAGTTCTCTCAGGAATGACTTATTTTTATCATCTTGCTCACTGTAAAAAGAATGTGTAAGAACCACTATATCAGTCTTGATTCTGTTGAGCAACCTAAGGGCTGGGTGCAAAAAATCTATTTAAAAGTTTTAACCTTAACCTGATCAACATGGATCTGTAGTTTAGGATGAAAAGAATTGCAGGGATTATCAAATAGTAGATTAGTTGTCATCTATTAAATCAATCACCAGCTATTTTGATAAACGTTTAATTGTTTTGTCTTTTAAGAAAATAATTCTGATTCCAGCTTCTTAAATGTATATATTTTCTGGTTTCATTGCACCTGATAGTAAAGTGAATATCTACGGGTTGTGGGCAAAACAAGACATTTGAGAATGTCTTATTGGGCTTTGGGAAACAGTGATAGACATTTGACACTTCAGACTAAACCAATTAATCAAAGAAATCTACAATGAAAATAATGAGTAGTTGCTGGCCTATTCAGGTATGTGTGATGAGTTGACATGTATCCTGTGAGATGTGTGTTTCATTGCAGTAAGTAGAAAGTGGAGAGTGTTTCAAAGTCCCCAAACAATGAAGCAGAGATTAACGTAAAGACTAACTAAAGTAAAGGTAAGTCACCTCCTGCGAAGGACCGATCAAAAACTATCCATCTGAAGGCAGCAGCCTGGTGATGTTTAGCCCTAAGTTGCTTCATTTCCCATTCTGGGACCATCAATAAGTTATGAGGTCGGTTGTTGTCTCAGCTGAGATGAGCTGCCTCATAAATACATTTCCTAAAGGACCTTTTACTAAACATAATAAAGGATGCAGCACATTGAGAGCCACAAGACAGACTACATAATTTGGCGCCTTGGAATCACAGGTCAACGCACCTGTTGGCCAAAGTTAATTAGCCCCTGTGACGTAAGGTGCGGCGTGTCGCCGCAAGCATTATCTTCTAATAGACAACAATGGCTACACAAGCCACTAATTAAGCGACAAACTCAGAATGTTATGTAATTGTAGAATTATTATATATTATTATTTAGACTATCTGTACTAGGACTAGTTAGTTACCGAGCAGGTGAGGCCCAGTGTCAGCACTTAATTGTACGACTGATGAACAAACGTTCAAGTTGTCTCCTTCCTCATGTGCATCAGCCTGCTTTGCCGTCAATTCACGCTTACAGGCAATTGAAGCTGCAGTTACCGACACTTTCCTTAATACAGACATAACTCCAACAACGTATATTATTTAACATTGTCCTGGCGTCGAGCAACTTCTAAACATCACAACGAGGGGTTGTCGCCGCTGACAGTGCTTCTAGCGCTGTGTCCGTAGCTTCAACAGCGCATGGCGGCGGTACACTAACATAAACAAGTCGCAAAAGAATGCCGAAATACCTCTGTCACTTCTTGGCTCCTTGTTATGTCAGAAGCATATCAAGAGGAAGATGCGGTAGTGCAACTTGCTTTACATCTGTTGTTGCTCTGACGCGGAAAGCCACGGCAGTCTGGGGCAGAACAACAAGCAACCGGTTCATTTAGTTGTATGAGAAGTTATTCCGTCACAATCTGGCAGAGAGGCTGCGAGAAAATCAGTCACCTCTGTAGAGGCAGCGCGCGGTGTCAAAACTGCACAACCCGCTGCTGCTGCTGTCACGGCGGGCGTGTCCTCGTGAGCTGTCACCAAACAAACCCTCCCATCGCACGGTAACACCGAGCCCGTGTCAGAAAATGGTGCCTTCAGGTGCTCCTCGAAAGATCCTGTATTCTAGAGACAAGAAGTTGCTGACGACTTGCCCCCACGTTTTTTTAAAGCAGAAGCATCTACCTCCATGCACCAACCTGTCCAAAACCACAATTTCAAATCTGTCTGTCTCTGTTTTTACAATTTGTCATCATCTTGAAGATCACCGTTGTGATGTCCCTCCCTCTCTGTCTGTTGACTGGATGGTTAGTTTGGGCAGAGTAGGGAAGGACATCAGAAATCTATCTACACCTGAGTAAATTGGGCCTCAGTCTATTTCGTTTAAAATGTATTTCATGTGTGATTCCCTATTTAAAAACACCTGTAGGCTTTAGGTTTGTGACACCATGAACAGTTTAAGTTTAATGATTCATACATAGCAAGAACTTGGCACCTTGTTGGAAATACTAGGCTACATTTACTCTGAAATAGTGTATATGTATTTTTGCAAGTTGGCCTAGTTTTTACATTTTATTTCTGGTCTCAGTTTTCTTGTAAAGGGGAATTGCCTATATTGTATATAGAGCAATTATAGAGTATAGAACAATATCTTAAAAGTAGGCTAATCTATTTTAATTTAAGCTAGTAAGTAATTTGACCTTTGTGACTCTTCTACAGTATATCCCATCTTAAACCACCTAAAACACTGCAATTTTTAAATATATGAAATTAAAAGCACTGAAATAAAAAGCAGAACTTTTCTTGCTTTCCTACTGCCCACTGTGGTTCTGGTTATGTTTGGTATAAAGCAAAGTGATCTTCCTGTGACCCCTCATCACAGGTTGTAACCTTAGTGTAGACATGACTTGTAAGCAGTTCTTCTCAGATTGTTTTATTTGTAGGATTTTAGAAGCTTGAAGACAATGAAATAGCCAGTATTTTACTTTTTGTGTTATCCCCTAAATTATCTTGTGACCTGTCTCGACTATCTTGGATGCCTTTGGACATTCCAAACCCAAAGGCTGCCCTTATTAGTAGGCCTCAATGATGGCCACAAGGTGGCAACACAAACTCAATAACCACTGAGCCACTTGCTCTGTTTGAACTAGCTCAGTTTGGATTTGTAAGGATATAATTGCCACCAAACCACACTCTTTGAATTGATGAAATATAATTTGAATCTTGGGTCATGTAGATGCTTAGTGGTCCTCTTTATGTGGATATGGCATGAAAAGACTCCAGAAGGGGCCATACAGTATGTACTGTATATGATATGTTTATTCTACAGTGTGCAGTTATTTATATTTTTCTGTGCTCTTTTATCATTGTTAAGCTCTGTGTGCAGTGTTTACTAAAGATGGGACCTTTCAATCTGCTGAGCTTAGCTATAACATGAGGGAGGCATCATATGGCCGTTGGCCCATTGTGCCATCTTCACCGCCTCCCTGTGTGCCTCAACTTAGAAGCCATACTGGTGCACCGTCGCATCCAAGCAGAAGGGAATTCACCCAAATGAACAACTGCTCTGACAGGCGGACCCTCATCTGTTATGGCAGAGCTGCCATTGCCAGATAGTCAGAGAGGCAGGTGGATCGGCAGGCAAACAGGCGGAGGGTAAGGCGCTACGAGGAGCAGGAGACTGGGCCCTGTACATTCAGGCCCCTCAGCGTATCCAGGCAGGCATGTGTTGTCTATATAAGCCAGCAGGGACGCACAGTCAGGCATGTCAGTGGCCCCAGCCGGCACAAGCAGATGTTTTCTGGGTATTGTTGTTCCGCTTCTCCGGTAATTGTTTTCCTTCAGGGCCAGCCAGTGGGACTAGGTGCCAGGATGTGTTGTGGGAATGAGTTATGGAGAGATGGAAAGACAGAGTGTATTATCAATCAATGGCTTTGGAGGCTGTTCTACACAGACTGTCCATCT
>JAPMOB010242858.1:0-43607 GCA_029875015.1 Lepomis gibbosus | reverse complement strand
GGCTGGCTGGAAGACTGTACTTCAGCATCACTGCAACCAACCCCCGCTCTCCTCCTTCTCCTCCTGCTCCCTTCCCATCCCCCTTCTTGCCTGGCAATTAGACTCCACACTGCAGCAGAGCCACCTAGCCACGCAGCAGCGAGTGCAGGGAAATCTCCCTTCATCTGACCTGTCATCACACCTCAACATGCTGCAGCTGGTGGACTGTGCATCCAAATCTGCGCTCACCCCACCTAAATAGTCCCTCTTTGTTCCCATGCAGCTTCTGCTTGTCCCACTGCGGTCCACTGATTCGCCGCTGAGGCTCTCCCCCATTCCAATTCTCACTCCTTTTCTCTCCCTCATGTACCCCCCTCCCCCCCTGTGTCCTCCATTCCTTTTTTTCTTTGCTCAATGCGTATGAAACTGCAGAGCTCAGCATTCTCCTCCACAGGCACTTAGTGAAAAAAGGAAAAAAAAGAAGAGAGATGAGCTGGGCGGGAAGGTTTCTGGTGCACCACACAACTGGAGCCCTTCCAATTAAAGAAGAGAGCTTATGTTATTGAAAAGCAGCTTAGCCAATCAGGAGGCAGTGCAGGCAAAGACAGCAGGAAAAAAGCAGCAGAGCGAGTGGGCAAGAGGAAGGGGGGTAAAAAAACTGCAGTGTGTGAGTGTGTGTAGTTTTTATCCCTCCCCTGAGCAGATCTTTATCAATTTGTGTACTCCAGTCTTGGGGTGCATGTGAATGGGTGTCTGTGTGTGTATATGTGGCAGAGTTTACAGGAGGACAGAGTAAAGGTGTGTCCAGAGGGCTGTGTTGACTTATTCATTCTGAAACTGGAAATAAGAGAAAGTATAGGAGAGGATTGATTCTTTTTCTCTCTATCTCAAAGTGTCTCGGAGCCTGTGGAGAAGGGGAAGAGCTCGGTCCAGAAGAGAGCAACCTGCACTAAAGGTAAGCAGCTGCGTTCTCCTCCTACTTGCAGGCATGCTGGGTTTGTTTGTTTTTTTGTTCTTTTTTTTTTACTCTTCCGAAGTTGTTTTTGTATTCTTAGCCAGTGTATGTTCTGGTTTATCTGCCTTCTTTCAATCTTTCACATGCAAATACATTTAAATATATACATGAATTTATACTTAAATGTTTTTTTTACGTTCTAAATATTTGACAGAAAAGCAGAGGGAGAGGCGGAGGAAGAGAGAGTGGGAGGGGAAAGGTTAGTGCGGGACTCCCTGATGCTTCCAGGCAAGTTTCTGTGCACACGGTTCTCTAGTGCTGCAGTATCCCATTACATCCCTGAGTGCAGCTGCCTCAGCATCCAGCCAGTGCCAGGCAGAGCTACTCAAAGCAGCTCCCAGATTTCTAAAATACTGCCATGATTTAAACTTATTTTCTATCCCTGGTTGGGACAAGAGTCAAGTTGTGTCCAGTATACTGGACATTCAGTGCACACTGATAAGCCCAGAGAGTACTGTCAGCCCATTTTAGTTTTGTTGTGCATGCTCACATTGTGCATTCTGGGTGTAATTTGGGACTGCTTAGATTACAGATTGAACTGGCTCTTATAGCATTTGAGCCTGCTGATGAGTTTTTGTTTTGTTTATCTGGTGTTCTGGGACTTCCTTCAGTTCTTAGGCTGCAGCAAAAGTAGGCTCTCTGATTGGGTGAACTAGGCTTACTGACTACAGTGAACCAAAGAAGCAGAAAACAATAGCAGTATCATGTATGTGTACCTTCACTGGAGTATTTATACAATGAAGATATGGTTCATATTTATTGTAAAATGAGCTCAAACACAAAAGAAAGTGAAGCTTTGTTTGTTTACAGCAAAGGGCAAGTGATTCACACTAACACGTTTTTCTTTCACTCTTTTTTTTAATTTATCATCAGCTTTCTGTAACACTTACACTGTATTTATTTCATCCCACTGTCTCTTCTTTTTGAGGTCTGACCTTCATCATTTGTGAATGAAGATATTATACTGTCCAGCAGTGGGCACTGTGTCTTTTCTCTGTTGAAAATGTCTGTGAACACTGGCCTGCTGCAGAAGGGGAGGAAATATGGATGGACAAGGTGTATTTTGTGTGGGCACCCTGAAAAGGCGTCGTTTGACAGGATACAGAGTACAGTGTGTGCTGGTGTTTTTCATACTGCTGAGAACAAAGGCTAATACCTTTCATCCTTCAGATAGTTAGATATGAGCACAAGACATAGGCTACCTGACCAGACTCGCTGAGCCCAGTAACTGGTTTTAAATAGCATTTCAATTATTCAACACTGTGTTATATTCGGGGATGAGGAGAGAGCTGGAAAGGAAGTGTAACTGATTTCAGCACCATGGACAGAGCTCAGAGCAAAGGCTTTTGATAAGCGCTTCCCTCAAATTGTTTAACGCAAACTAGTGTTTAGCAATGAGAGTGGGATGACAGTTTAAGGCAAAGCTATGTCTATTTAGATGACCTGATAAATTGTCTGGCTATACACATTTTCAAGTCCCTAATTGATACTGGAGTTGGCTGTGCACATCTGTTCTTTTGCAACTTCAGTTCAACAAGAAAACACTTTTCATTATTCATGCACCTCTCTTTTTTTAGAACGCAATGCATCTTAAAGAGAACTGTGTCTTTGCAGCTAGGTGCTGAAAACTCAGCTCCTTGCTGTTTCCATTTAAAACCCCATGTCCTTCCTGTCGTTGTCTATCTGTATTATAACTGAATGCTCCAGGTGGGAGCGGCATTGCTGTGTTTTTTGTTCTACCTTCCCTTTTCACTGCAAATCTCAGAGTGACACATCAAGCTGTGGGATAAAATTGACAGCAGCAAAGTCGTTCAGGTTTGACATCTGCTTATTAAATGGATCTGTTTGGATGAAAACACCTAATCAAAAAGATATCATTATTAAAAGAGCAGCAATAATACATTATGTCTGCTGATAGTAGCTAGCACCTTATTATGATTGCAGGAAATCTATTTAAATGTCAAATCGGTGAAAAGGAAATGTAAAACATGTAGCCTAATGACTGCAGCCCGTACAGTTCTGACACCTGCTGTCACACAAAGCTTTGTTTCATGTCATGGTTGAGAGCAACCAGGAAAGTGTCTCTGCAGGATGCGGCCGGCATACTGAGAAACTCCTCGAGATGGCAATGATCAGAAACCCCAGCTCTTTAATGGGAAAAGGAAAGGAGACCCCTCACTGTTCCCAAGAATTAACCCTTATCCCTCTTTAGGACAGAGGTAGAGTGCAGGAGAAGGAGGAGACTGAATCCATTCTGATTAGATAGAATGACTGGTCTAAATGCACATACCTGTATCCTGTGATTTATCTAAACTTAAGTGAATTCAGTGTTCTTGAATCAGGCTTTTCAGCATCACAAGAAAAATTGTTTTGTATCCTGATAAATGATTGCTGGTGGGACAAGCAAGTTGTCTTTCAAGGTTTATCTTTGTTTTTCTTTTATTATACAGTATATAAAGTAGATTGTGTACTGGATCTCTTTCTAAAACTCTGCGGGGTTTTTGGAGGATGGGAGCAACTGTCGGGCTTGTCATTGTTCATCTTCCATGTATGACACCCTCTGTCCCAGACTGTGCGACATGGGCGTTTAGTGTGCCCCTGTAAATGATGGTGTAGGCAACATAGCGGAGCAACAACGGCTGTCACAGTGACGAGAAGAGGTACTGTAAAAAAATGTTTAAAAAAAAACTCGCCAAACAAGCACAAATAGTGTTACTCCTGTGTTGTTTAGGTTGTACAGGCACATTTTTGCACATGATTAAGGTGAGCAGACTTTCTTGGAGACAGTAGAATGACACTGTGATAAATACAGTGAAGTATTGGACAGTGTACGCGCCTTTTCCATAACCAGAAAAAGGGCACTTTATCATGCTCTCCAGGGAAAGATTACAGAATGTATTTATGTATGTATTTGTGTAAATATGTGTGTCTGAGAATAATAATAAAGGGAGTGTTGGACACATGGATTACATTCGGCTTCAAGAGAGTGGAGAAAATGGGCGTGAAAAGGACAAAAGCAATAAGAAGAAAGTGTAGAAAGGAAAGCAAGAAACGATGAAAGTATGGGCGAGAGATAGAGCGAGAGATTGTCAGAGGCAGAACAAGAATGGAAGCGAGTGGGTGTGCATAGCAGAGCTACGAGCACTGCAGTACATTGCAGTGCCCAGCCCCCGCTGCGTTCTCTGCTCACCATCCGGTTACATGCACTGAAAAGACCCCTGCAGCAGCCGAGTTGCACAGCGCGGAGGGCTGCCTGCTGATGAACAGCAACCTTACAAAAAGCGTTTGACCTGCCGTTGTGCATTCTGGACATCTGATGACAAACCAGCCGACCGGCACCTGCCAGCCCATTGTCATGTAGGTAGAGGGAGTAGTCAATTCACGCTCCCCCTGGATTATGTAAGCGTATTACACATTCACTTTACCAGATACCGGCTGAACGATAACAGCTTCCCTGGCCATGTTTTCCTCATTAGAAACATCTTCCTTGCTGTTTGCTTTTGTTCCAGAGATAGCACCTTTGCAAACATAGACAGAGACTTTATTGAACTTATTGAAATGGGAACAATAGAGCGAGAAACAGCATGTACCCTTGAATAGCCGGTGTTTGCATGCCTGTGGCTTGACATCTTGTTGATGATGCCCTGTGTGACGAATTAGAAATAATGATCCCACTGCAAAGACCTTCGTCTGATGTGGGCTTACTTAAGTCAGGCAGTGCACAGTATGCGTGAATGACTCACACAGGGTAGCCTCACACTTGAGTGCTGTTGGATTAATTATATAGCTTTTGACCGGGCTAGTAGTAGGCTACTCTCTCTCTCTCTCTCTCTCTCTCTCTCTCTCTGTCTCTGTCTCTCTCTCTGTCACACGCAAAAACACACAAGCATAAAAACACATGCATGCAGATGTGAAATTAATCTTAGTCACGTGAGAGCTCTAGGAAACGAAGGCGAAGCTTGTTTCTGCTCCCATAAACAGTTGCTGCATTTCTGTCCCACTGCCTGCCTGGGGGGGTGGACGGCTGAAGCGTGAGAGTTTCCCTCTTTGCATGTTCTCCGGTTTCCCTCTACTTTGCTGATGTAGCTGATTCACATTGTGTAATGTGGACTCCTGTGACAGGGTCTGATTGTGTCTCTCGCCGTGATCACGAGTAGTTGAGTCAAATTACACCTCGCCAGACAGGTGTTTGGGCTGCTATGTGTGTTTATCTCGGCACATCAGAGTGTGTGTTTGCTTCTGATTTGCAAAGAAATCAGCACCAGGCTTTGAAATGATAAGGCAAAAATATGTGCTGGTAGTGAGTCACGCTGTAACTAAAGATAGTAATCCAACTTGCAATGAATGTAAATGTATTCATTCACATCAAATGTATCAGATGTTGTGAATTATTGTGTTTATAACATTACTGGAAAGAAAGATGTTAGCATTACTGTAACATTGTTATGTAGTTCACTGGGTGCATTTGTTTGAAAGCAGGGCTTTAGAAATATATTTAATATTTTATTAACTTGTGTTTTTTCTCCTTTTGTAAAAAAAGTGTAAGCATCATATAACCTTTTGAGAGAATAGAGGTACAGACATGTTTTTAGTCCTTGCAAAAGCACACTATTCACAAGGTGATGTTTGGAGGAAAATGCTGTCTTTGACTATGCATAGCTGAGAATGTAGTTATGAAGGGAAAAGAGGTGTGTGTGTGTGTGTGTGTGTGTGTGTGTGTGTGTGTGTGTGTGTGTGTGTGTGTGTGTGTGTGTGACAGAGACATAGAGTGTGGGAGAAAGCGATGGTATTATAGTGTGGGTGAGCTGCAGTAGGGATTCGAAGTGCTGCATTGAGCTGCATAATTAATGTTAAGAGGGTGGAGCTAAAGGCGGAGATAACTTGCCATGAAGAACAAGCCCCAGCAATTCTGCTTTAGACAGAGCTACCTCTTTTGTGTGTGTGTGTATGTGTGCATGTAATCACTCTTGAGTACAGACGAGCATGGGAGTGATATTTTGATGCAAAACCAAGGAGACACACTGAGTCCTTTGGTCCAGCTCTGTGTCCCTGTCCCATCTGCTCCCTCGGCCCTCAAAGCCAATCACTCTCCACTGAGCTGCGTACCACAGCCAAATGCCTCAATTCTGGCTGCAGTGTTCTGTTAATCATCCAATTTGTATCAAAACAGCTTCCTATATGACACATCTGGTCTAACTCTCATCTGGTCAGTCTGAATTGGACCATGAGGAAAGAGGAGGAGACTTTATTCTGCAGGATGGTGTTATATTTAGTCATCTTTACAAATTGTATAGTTGTTCGGTGTTGTCTGCATGGCGAGATTGTGAACGCTGCTTATAAAGGAAAACACTGTTTTTAGCCTCTTTGTCTTCTGAGACAATCTCTATTATTCTCTCCTCAGTTTTATTTTTAAACACAATTTCCCTGCATTAGAGATTTCTGCCTGCCTGTTTATTCAGCTCACACGTACAAGCAATATATACGTTTATTAATGCAAATGCAAACACATTTGTTTGACAAAGATGTAGTCAGAGTCTTGTGCGGTCACACTTGGCTGTGAAAAAATGTTTATGGAGGCATGTATTAAATGCATCCAGGCTTTAGTATGTATGATTATGTTAGTCTTTGGTGCTGTCAGAGCTTAGGAACCTGTTTAGCTCTTCTGTCTCCAGGGCAAAATTGCCTGGCCGGTGACCACATCTATACCACACTGCTCCACTTGCACCCCTGTCACCTAACCTCATCATCACTGTAGCTGTTCTGTAGTTCTTGACAGTCTGATGCAACGTGCTCAGCCTTCATGTCCTCACTGCTTTACTGCAAAGCTTGGCACGCTTGTGAAGTGTTTTTCCAGTCTTATCCATATATTGCATTGCGTATGTTTTATTTCCTTTATTTAAAAATGTTTCAACTCAAAGCAACGCCACTCTTTGCTGAGATGCATCTGCCAAAAGCTACCGTGGGGATCTATCGTTGTCAAAAGGGATGAGGGATCGCACAGAGGCATTTGAAATGCACCCTGTATCAGCTCCAAGCCTCTCTGTATACAGGAAGGAAGCTGGTAATGACGGCAGTATCATTCCAGTCTGCCACTTAAATCAATGTCACTATTAATATTAATATCAATGGAGCAGTGATGTAATCTGTCTAAATAACACAATAGACTTTATGATAGCCTGCCAGCAGTTGTCTTAAAAACGTGCCTTTGGGGTCTTATTGTGTTTAAAATGTAGCTCAAGGGTTTTGTATATATTTTCCTGTCTGTTTTTCTTCTTCCTTGCCTATTCCAAAAGGCATCTGGCCACACAGTCTGAAGTTATTTTTTTCTGCTCAGAGAAACAACACAGAGGCTCATTAAATATATTTTTTTTTTCTGTCCCCTAAAATCTTAGAAATGAGGAGACATTTTCTGTTTTCTTTCTCTTCCCATTCCCACGGGGCTTTGCAGTGGGAGAGCAGAGTTGCTATTTCTTAGAGTTACCAAGTGAGAATCTGCCCATCTGACATTCAGAACGCTTGGAGCGGTGCAAACATCAACAGAAACCATGAAAAAAAAACTTTTTTCCCTGCTTTAAAATAAGCCCCCGCTTTGAAATTGTTCTGAGTGTCTGTCATACTATGAAATGTGTTGAAATTAGTTTAAACTGCAGGCTGCTGTTGTGAGGAATTTTATAATTGTGTTGCTTTGTGGAACCTGTGAGCTTCTGTGATTTGTGCCTGTTTTTGTTTGTTTGTAAATCAGAGGTATACAAGGACTTTTGTTTTTCATTAGAGGAACACTATGCAATGTAAAATCAGCCAGAGAGAGAAATGAGGAGAAGGGAAAGAGAGGAGGAGGAGAGTACTTTAGCTATGTGAGTAGGTGCTCAGCATGAAGGCAGCTTTATTTCTCTTTGAGGTTTTTGAGGCCAGTGTGCAGGCGAAGGACACAGCATACAGAATTTTAAAAAAGCCCTGTTGAGTGCTACCCAGTAGTGCTACCACATCCCCTGTGGTAGGACTGATAGAAAACAAAGAATAAATGCAACAGGAAAAACATGTTTGAAATTATGAATTATGTTGAGAGGCATAGATACATGCATTTTACTTGTTGTAGACATGTCATTTAATGTATGATGTCTGTATGATAAAGGATATAAATATGTAGCTTTTTATCAAGATAGTTTGATGTTTTGAATACCGAGTGGAAAAACAATGACTCAGCACTAATTAGTGGTAGAAATTAACAGTACATTTAGTACATTTACTCAACTACTGTACTTAAATTTGAGGGACTTGTACTTTACATTAGCATTATTTTTTCATGCAGCTTTCAACTTCTAATCCACTACATTTCAAAGGAAATATTGTACTTTTTACTTGACTACATTTATCTCACAGCATTAGTAACTAATAGTTTTACAAATTTTGATTTTTGCACGCAAAACATTACATTGTACAGCTGAAACAATTAGTCGATTAACCAATTGACTAATTTGCAACTATATTGTCAATCGTTTAAATAATTTTCAGTATAAGAACATTTCATGGTTTCAGCTTCTGTGATGGTGAAGATTTGCTGCTTTTCCTTTTAACTGTTTTAATTAACTAAAATATTTTTATTTTAATCATTTAAGGTTGTATGATTGTTTGGACAAAACAAGCATTTTGAAGAAAGTCATTTTGGGCACACATTTCAGCATTTCTCACTATTTTCTGAATTTTTACAAACCAAACAATCAGTCGGTTAATAAAATAATAATAAGAAAATAATCAAAAGGTGAATCCATAATGAAAATTGTCATTACTTGCAGCCTTATATAAAAGAGTTAAGGATTAGCTCCACCTCACCCGACTAGAATCTTGCCTACACATTAATGCATTCACGCCCTTAAGACCAGTCTGCGATGCAGGGATCAGCACACCTTGGTCCCCGACTTTGCTTACTGCCCAGCTTACAAAGCACCTGACCCCAGTGCCTATCCCTGCAGGTGGTGGGCCCACAGGATGGCGGCTCCTTGTGGATCTTTCAGGCCATGCCTGCAACGTGCTCCTTCTTGGTCAATTCATGTAGGGTCTATGACTCACTCTTAGTCTGGTCCCTCCCCTGGGATTTGCCTTGGGAGTCCCCACTTACGGCTAATGCCCTGGACAACAGAGCCCAGGAACACAAGGACACTGCATTAAGGTGGCGATTCTTTGGGGGGCCTTCATGTCTGAGAGGATTCTGAGGAGTTTAAGTCTTACAGGAGCATCAGTTGGAATGTGGGAATTGTACCGGGCAGTAGTGGTGAAGAGGGAGCTGAACTGAAAGGCCAAGCTTTCGATTTACCTGTTAATGTCCGTTCCAACCCTCACCTATAGTCATGAGCAGTGGGTACTGAGATCATGGATACAAGTGGCCAAAGGTTTTCTCCTTAGGGTGGCTGGGCTCAGCCTTAGAGGTAGGGTGAGGAGTTCGGACATCCGGTGGGAGCTTGGTGTAGAGGAGCTGTTCCTTTGAGTCAGAAGGAGCCAGTGGTTCAGGCATCTGATTAGGATGCCTCCTAGGTGACCTTCTTTGGAGGTCTTCCAGGGCAATCTAACTTGGAGGAGACTCTGGGTAGACCGAGAAATCACTGGAGGGATTACAAATCTTGTCTAGCCTGGGAACGTCCTGGGTTCGCCCAGGAGGAGCTGGAAAATGTTGCTAGGTAGAGGGATGTCTGGAATACCCTGCTTAACCTGTTCTGCCCACGACCCAACCCCAGAGGATAATGGATGGATGGATAGATGATAGATTGATGGATGGACATCAATGTATGAGTAATAATATATAATATTACAGGCACTGAGGCCATTTTTCTGCATTGTGTACTTTTACTTTTAATACTTTCCCTTTTTCCTGATTACTTACATTTTTTTCCTTCCTTTTTTGTGACTTGAATGAACAACTCAAGTCGTGTGAGTGGCAGGTTACTTATGGTGCTTGTAAAGCTGAAGGTGATCTACTGACTTTTGAGCCATCCTCTTCACTCATTATCTACTCAAGTCATTGTGCTGCTGCCATTTCCCAGAATAAAAGATACCCGGTGTTCATTTGTATTCAGCAAACCTGTTTTGAGTCAGCCTGCAGTGCAAAGAAGTGTCAGTAACAAACAACAACAATCATCTACTAATCTCACTTCTCTTGGCTTTTAAAAAGACTGAAGTATAGTTTCTCTTTTGGCTGTGTGTGCCAGGCAAGTTGGAGAAATCTAGCATATTCAATCTCTCCCAAAAATATTATTGACTTGACAGCAAATTGGTTGGCGTCTCCAAGAGCGTGATAAGGCTGGTAATAGTTGGGCCTTGCAAGAAGGACATGAGATTCATTGTACTATATTGATCAAAATAATTGCTCCCATCCCTTTGTCCAGTTATATAAGCCCACTCACACAATTGTTATATGGAGAGTTGTTTGTAGATACATTTTTTTCAATCTTCATTCTCATCTGGAGGATTTTCAGAAATTATTCCACCAAGCCTCATGATACAGAGATCCATGTCGTTGAAATAAGAATGCATTTTGATTTGTAGCATGGCTGTGTTAATCGCCAAGAGCGTGAATGAGAGTGGTTGTATCATATCTGACAGCTCAGGAGAAAAAATAGGTAAATAAAAGGGGGGAAAACACCAAGATGCTGCTGTAGTGGCCTTGAATCCTCGTCTATGCCGGAGGGAACTGTGCACTAATTGGAAGCATTAGTGAATCATGGCTGTTGCAGAGTCTATTTTTTCTCTCTATGTTGTTTTAGTGAGTCAACAAGATGCATTCTTTGCATTTTGGTGCATTACCTTGCCTACCATTACCACATTTTTGGTACTGTTCATAGACTTTGCTGACAGATTTGATTCATGAAACTCGGTTAGCAATTTGCCAAACAGAAAACACAGAACTTCTGTGTCGCTCAGGAATCCCTTTTCCATTTCCAGCTCTAAAAGGCCAAACAAGTGTTCTCCCCCTTATTCTCTGCTGTCACTGGTCTCCAAGATTGTTCTTTCCCTTTCTCTTTTTCAGCCTGACCCTCGCTCAGATTCTCCTTTTGTGTCTGCCAGTTACAAGCAGAGGTCTGTCATACTCAACTCTTTAGCCAGCCGGGGGGGACATGCACAGGACTAAACAGCTTTAGCCAACAATTGAACATGGTACTATGCATTGCGAGGGAACCAGCACTTTGTCAAATAAATATGCTTATTCTAAACCTATTTTGTGTATCATATGCAGCTGAAGTTTGTGTATCCTATTCTAGGTGTATCAAATCACTTTTTGTATCTCACCTGATCCCCATTTGGGAGACATTAACTAAGGAACATTCCAAATTAGAAAGTACTTACAACATTGTTACCCTCCCTAGATTATTAATATCCAGTAAACTACATTAATCTACAACACCTATTCCACAAAAGGATTCCTGATGTGTTTTTGTACAGGCAGTATTTTGTGTATGTACATAGTGGGAAAATATATATATATAAAATGTATATATTTATATATATATATTATCTTGCCCTATTCTGATATACATTTCACTATCTGTTGAGTTCTATGTGTGTAGCATGTAATAATAAATAAATTACCTTGCTTCTTCATGTGGAGGTCTGGAACTGTGTATTGTCTCCTGTTATGTAAACCTGTCTGCTGTAGAGAGTATTTCAGTGCAATGCAGGGTACTGTTTATCTAGGACATGGCTGGTTTGTGCCCCCTCATTGAGATGTGACAAAGGGGCTGTGAAAGTGAATTTGATATTTTGGGTTTTTTTCTCTCTCTCAGACTTTCTTTCTTTCACACAGTGAGCAGTATTTCAGTTCTGCCTTTAAGAATTATTGGTCAGTGATCACCTGCCACTGCAGAGTCCTGGGCACATCTCTGGCTTGGTCATGTGTTCCAACAAACACAATTGGTTATGTTGGTGGGTGGGAAGCGAGTGAGGGATGATGTCCTTATCACTGTGCTAGTGACTCCTACTGGTAAGTTCGAGTGCCTGCTTTGAGCGTGGTGGGCTCTGAAGGACACCACTGACCTTTGTGTGCATTACACCATGTGTCATGTAGACACATTGCTGTCAAAACTAGCCATAGGCACACAGTGGAGTTAGCATCGGCAAAGGCCACAGAGAGTCGGGAATTCAATTAACTATTCCAAATTGGTGAGAAAATATATGTAGAACTTGATGTTGATAGTTGCTATAATGCTATAATGTTATTATAATAGTATGATGGAAGAAGAATTCAGATTCACGTGAGTAAAGGTACCAAAACAACATTGTATAAATGGAACCTACCTCAAAATTGCTCTTGAATACAGTACTTGAGTCAATCAACTTCATTGCCTTCTTGGTTACTAATAGTTACACTACTGTTAATGTTTAAGAGGCATGTAGCTTGATAGAGATAGGACTGATGGCACACTGCTACACCACAACGATTCTCATCACATTTACTTGAAGACTTCTTGAAAAGTGTACAAAAATATATGTTTTTACATCCAGCATAATTTTCTCTGTTGATTTGCGATGCCCTTTGATCACTGTGCTTGCATCAGTTTGCAATATGAATATGAAAAAGTTTTTACCCTTGAGAGTGTGATGACACTGAGTTGTGTGGTGAGTAGACATTGTTTTTGGATTTGACAGGACTGAATTAATTTACATCTTTACATCTGAAATCTATGCTAACATGGGTAATTTATTGTAATTGTTTTAATAATTTGTTTTTCTACACATAAGTTAAATTCTAATGCCAACATGCTAATTATGGTCAACATTTTCATTAGACTGTGAATCAATTAAAGATTAGAATGAATCCCCACAATGAATATAACTGCATTATTTGCTAGTGCAGTCTTTCACATTAAAGTTGTAGGATGAGACTTTCTGAACGTGCTGTAAATAACCTTTTCCCTGTTGCATTTTCAAACAGAGCTATTATTTATAAAATTAAATCAAATAGGTTACAAATCTGATTGACAGTTGTTCGCAAAAATAACACGACTTCTCAGCTTGGCTATATCTCAGCTGGCAAGCTTGTTGTCCGACACCGCGTTGGCCGGGTTTCCCCAGTGCCTCAGCTCTATGAGAAATTAATGGACTTAGGGGGACTAGCTGATTGTGCTGCTCTCAGTCTGAAAGCAAAGTGAAACTGCTTGGTGCCATTACAGAGTAATTCATACTTATATAGAAATTGACATTTTTCTCCTTATCTAGTTCCCGGCATGCAGCTGAAAAGTTTAAGAATCTCTTTACAAACGTTCTTTTCAATTTTGCAGCCTCACCATTTTCATATTACAAAACGAAGAAATGAATCCAAATTAGAAAGTTAAGCTGCAATAAAAGTTAAACCTACAGAGCATTATGTGTTGGTGCCCATTTTAAACAGCTTGTGCTGCCAGCTAAGATGCCACTCCTTGTGGGGGTTTTCAGACACATTGTTGGAGCATTTAGTAGATGCAAATCTGAGCCCCTGATGAAAGTGTTTTATACACCTTTTGTCAACCCTTTGTAAACCTGTTTAATCGTACAAAGTTGTTTTTTAAGACACTTATTAGAACATTCAGTTAATATTTCAAAGCATTGAGACTAGACAGAGAATGGGTGAAATACAGTCAAAGTATCTCACACAGAGACATCAGGAAATGTAAACACAGCAAATAATTACACTGGTTACTCTTTGACTGGGTGAATGACAAGACACAATATTAAGTTTGACGTGCAGAATAACTGATAATCAACAACATAATGAGAACCCGTAGTGACTTGGTTCTCTGCAGTTTGGGACATAATGCAGTTTCCTGAATGTTGTCATGACTATTTCACACCCAGGGAGTCCTTGAATGTCTGAAATACAATTGGACCAAGGCCTTTGACAACACCAAATGAAAGTGAGCCTATTTTTACTAGACAAAGACAGTCAATTAATCAAAGCTGTCACAAAAGCAGGAAGGCAGAGAAACCAAGTTCAGTTTGAAAGGTTTGGTTTGTACTAAATGATAATCACTTCTATTGTTATAAAATTGTTTTCCAAATGTTTCACCTGATCCTACTGTATATCAAATAAGTTAACATTGCTGGGAATTCTGTTTTTTATTTGTCCAGAAAAAGTCAGTGCACAGTAAGCCTACAAACTGAATCCATGGCTTCGTCAGCGATTAGTCAGATGTCAGACAAGCCAGCCCCTAGCCCTGAGAACGAAGGCGTTGCATTATTGAAGTCTGAATACGGGACATTTCGTCTCTGGAGGAGGTTACGCTTTGAAACACCAACAAGGGTGAAGGACCCAAAGAGGGGGAGAGGGAGAATCATCCTTACATCCTGTCATGTGGACGCTCAATATTTAATGAGGAATATTTTTATACTCATTTTACAGTAACATACTTAGCTTAGGTAAAACACACAAGGTGGATACAGAAATATCACACTGCTCACATTGTGCAAATGGTGAGATTTTGGCTTCACTTATGGCTTTAAAAATATGACATAGGCATTTTAGATATCTCAATATAATGCATGTTTCCTATGTTTTGACCCACATATAATTTTACCTGCACTTTCTAATCTATGATTCACAATGGGAAATCAACACAGACTTAAGGATCAATGTTGTACTGCACTCCTGTGCACACAGCAACCATTGGCTTTGACAAGCAGCAGATGGTGTTCTGTACAGTGATTTACTGCTGCATAGCCGGGGGTGCAATACTTTTTGCGAGCCTTTCTTCTACTGAATAATTGATAGAATACTGTCTGTTGGCTGTGTTGGATTTCACATATTGTCAAATGAGTGAGATTTGGCGTGTGTTATGTGTCTCTTCCAGGCTTTCTGGTTTTTAATTGTTAGGGCATTAGCTCGCATCTGTTAGGATGAGGTAGAAATTATGGTTACTTTTATCGTGAAACCTGATTTAATGCAATGTAGTAATCCTGCGGCTGCTTATAAACCTCAGCTTGTTTAGCAGTAATAAAAAAGGATGGACACAGACAATATTTAACTTGTTTAAATGGATTTGGATAAATGTGTTGCTGTTTTTCTTCTGTTTAGTCCCTGATCCTTCCTGGTTGGAGTAACTATGTCACTGGGCACTTCAGTTCCACAATAGTCCCCACCCAAATTGTTTTGGTTCCCATCAGTGTTATAAGTTGGTTTAGGGTTATGTTGAGTTGTATTTTTGAGTTGTTGAGTGTGTATGTTGAGTGTATCTGTTTTTTCATGTTTTATATTTTTGTCTATTTGCCTCAGTTTCTCTCGTTCCTTGTCCTTAGTAGTTCATGTTTATGTATTTACTTCTAGTTCCTTGCCTGCATTATTTTAGTTTAGTCTGCTCTGTATCCCTGTGTTATAGTTGGTTGGTGTTTGTCTGTTTATATGGGTTTCTGTTATTGTCTGAAAATTAGATTCTTGTCTGGTATTTTGTAACCGTGTTCTGTATGTGTTGGCTATTTATGTTGCCCCATGTCTGCCTGTCTAGTGTTCCCCCAGTTATCACTCTGCCTGCCTGCCTCTCTGTCCCCCTTTTGCTCTCTCTGTAAATCACTTTTTGAACTGTACCTCCACTTGCGTCCTGCGTTTGGGTCCTCCAACCTTCTCCACACCACAACCCTTAACAATCAGGGACAGAGCCTGCTGGCCCAGTCACTGAATAATATGTTCAGTTTTTTCATAAACACAGTATAGAAATAAATGTCTAGTGAATCAAAACACATTAAGCATTAGTTTGGTGTATCATTTTAAGCCCAGTATATTACTATAATATTAGATATGTCTTTGTTGCACTTTAAACATTGTATTTTGATACAAAATAACTCTATACCACATTATGATATGTAATTTCTAATATTAATTTGAAATATTCATATAATATAGTAACTATTGATTTTGCTCTGTTGTATTTACTCCTGTGTGCCTTATGGCGTACCCACCATAATCTTAGTAATACTGTATCAAATCATATAATAACACTTTCTTTTGTAGCTACTGCAGCAGCTAAAGATGAACAGAGTAGGTAGAAGAATCAATAAACACCCACATCAAGATCACCACACCCAGCCTGCTATTACTGGCCTTTACTACAAGTTTACCACAGTGAAGGTGCAGGCCATGCAAGGCAATAATCCACAGTAAGCTGCCAAATGGCAACAGTTATGATTTTAATACCAAGGAGAGCACATGCCACAAAAATACCATCCTCACTGTCAACAATGTGATTACAGAATGAATAAATTCAGCAGTGTTGCCAGTCTATCCTTTAAACCTAGACTAGCAGAACAGTTTGCTGCCACACATCCACCACACTATTTCTTCTTGATTGTCACTCTTGAGAGAACGCCTGGAGCAACTCCAAAGTAATAAATTACTCAGTTAACTTTAAACAACAAACTAAATACAAGTTAATGTCCAGTTCTGGATGTTCCTCTGTTTCATACTGGCAAACATATAGATGAAAAAATAAGGCAGAAGTTCACACAACACAAGCTTTATTTTTCCTAAAAAAACAGCTTCTGTGCCTTAAAATGTTTGTGCACCAGATTTTTGTTGTCTTTACTGTAGACTGTAGCACAATGGAAATATCCCTGAACAAAAATCCAAATTACAAGTGCTAATTTTGAACCAGAAACAGATATATGTAAGTATATTCTGCATCTTATACAACTGTCTCATTCATTTAAAATTAAAGTAATAATGAAATTAAGCATTTTTGAAAAATCTTTTCACGTAGTGTTTTTAAAAAAGAATTTAAAAGCCTACAGAAACAGAAAGGCAAACAGGTCAGGGAGCCCTTTAATGGGTACTAGACTGTAAAAACAGCACAATACCACCTGAATAGAGAACTGCATAGAACAGCATAGCCCACTGCATGATATTAAATGTGATATTAAACACAGGTTTTCTCCCTTACATAATACAGTAATGAGCATATGAGCTCCTTAATGGGGCCCCATTGGTGCCCCCATCCTGTCCTGCAATCTCTCTATTGCTTCCAATGTTACCATCACAACATCCTGCTGGGTTAATTTGATGGGCTCATAAAAATGACCATTGTTAGGGAGTGTGACCCTTTTGGATAATTCAGAGCGCATTTTGGCCAAAAAGTAAAGCTAGTTGTGGAAACATTTACTAGCCAAGCCTCAAAACTGTTCGTGTTGTCTAGCCAGCTGACACTGACTGCCAACAATGTCTGATGGCTGCGTTGTAGCACAGTACTTGGGTCCAACTATTTCAGTTACTTTTTGCCACAGTGTTCAAATGATCATATTTGTTAGGGATGTTATCCATGCTTCATTATTAAACCTGCTTTACAGCAACATGTTAACATGCAGTCTATAAGCTGCTAGCATGGCTGACTGATTTTATTGTTGCCTTGGGAAGTGTTCTCCTTTTAGGAATACCAGTTTGTATGTTCACATTTTCTACAGTAGTAATAAGTGTTAATCACTTGCACCTGGTGATACACCTGGTAGTGTTATAATTGGTTTAGTTTTTGACTTTCTAACAAGATTCCCTGTTCATCTGTGCAATCTCATATATATGGGAGGCCCACATTTGTATGAAGCGGGACTTGTTAAGAGTCTGCCTATATATGGATTAGCATTGGTAGTTTTTCAGTTGACCCTTGCAATAATGATCTTCTAACTGACCCAGTCTGATTCTGAACTGCTCATCTTACACTGAATGCTACACTTTGTTAAAAAAAAAAGGAAATGGTAATAATTTCTGGAAGTTTTTTTGGTGAAATAATTGTTGATCAACTGGCGACCTGTCCAGTACCCCGCCTTTTGGCCCCCCCACGACCCTGTACACGGGATAAGCGGTTGACGATGGATGGATGGAACTGTAGATCAACAACATGAACAAAAGTCACAAAATACTGTGATTGCAAAAAAATGTTATGAAATCTTTGAAAATGAACTGAAGTGTGATCTTGGGAACGGTCACCCAACCCAGGCTCCTTAAAGTTTATAGCGGTTAGCTGCTCCAAACTGATAAGTGCACAATTACCGTGGTGTTTCTAACAGGCATCGATTGGTGCTGTCTTCTCTTTCCCTCCTTCCATTGATTGTTGATGCCGCTCTCAGATTACAGGGCTATGTGAGGGCAGGTGATAATACACTATTGTCTGGCTGCAGGACCATCCCTAATGCACGTGTGTCTTTTGTAGCTCCAGAACATGTTTTTTTCATATATTTCTACAGAATATGTGTTCCTTCATAAATTAATGCAGTTAATCATAAATGCAAGTAGCTATTCATGAATATTAACTACTGTGCAGCTGATCACTTGAGATCTTTTTGAATAAAAGAATGTCTTTCAGATGAGGAGATTACTCCTGATTTGATTGTTAACCACTAGACATCCATGCAATCTAAATGGATAGCGTTCACATTAAAACGGAAAATACTCAATACACAATTGGTGACAACTGAAATTGTGTCTAAAAACATCCTGATGCTGATAACTATATTATGCCGATGTAATTAAGACTTGCGTGTTGTTTGGAAGGAATTTGTTAATAGAATGTAATATTAGAGACCCTTGAAAAATAATATTGAGAGTTGTCATTTTAATCAGCAATGGATGCGTTAAAGTACCTCGCTCTCCTCTTCCCTGTGCTAGTATGTTTCAAAGGTCAGTAACTAATTTAGTTTTTAATGAGCGCTTAATTGAAAACGACTCTCCTTCTACTTTACAGATGATCTCAGTTAAATATTGCAATGTTCTTAGGTCAAATCTTTCCATCACTCAACTGGAGACAGCGACTGTTTGAATACATGAGAGATGTGCTCAAAGGCAATGCTATTCTTTTTTTTTAATACTGAGTAACACTACAGTTTTTATACAGTTGAATAAGAAAAGGGCAAGAATGTATTGAACTGTTAAAATGACAGCTATTTTTCACTCATGAAGGAGCTGTAGATTAAAGACAAGTACAGGCTTTAAATGAGAAATAATTATGGCAGGAGGCAGAAACCTGCAGTAAGCCTATTTAAGGTATTTGTAATTAAATTCAACATAACAGAGTTTCTTATTCACTGTATGTTTCAGTCATACAGGGCCGAATCTTTGTCTGTTTAATATTTTCTTAAATATGTCACATTTAATAGTTTACTTAGTTTATTAGGTGGTTCATATGTTACCTGTTTCTGTGTTCCTGCTTCAATCAATGGGCTACATGTGTGCGGTGAGACTGATTTGAGTACATCGTGATTATGCAGCAACAAGAGTCAATTTTTATATGGTGCAAGGAGATCATCATGAGAGGTTAGCTGTCACACTCAATCTGTGTTTGACTAATGGTGCAGTGGGTTCCAAGATTTGGGCCTGCCTCGTAATAGAGTACACTGATGATGTGAAGGTGAACGATCCCCATGAGCAGCCACTCTGTTTTCCACTTGCGGCTTGTCTATCGTTTGTCCTACAATACCTTTGACCGCATTACAAGGAGCAAAAAGAAAAATAAAAAAATCCTCCACCCTATTCTGACAAGTTTGAACACTTGTAGTTTCAGAACAAGACTACCTTCTTCACTCTCACCCATTTCAGACCATCAAATCATAAAATACAATCATAAAGGATGTATAGCACTGTTGTGTTGGTTTTCAACACAAGTGTGGTGCTCACTAAACAGCATGAGTAATAGATTATTCCTTCAGTTATAGATAGGTCTAGGTAGGTAATATGGTTTATGTTGGGAGACCCTATCCAAAAGAAATAGCTGCACGCAAAGCACATTACTAAAACCTATTTGACATTTATAAGAGTTTGTTGATCCCCAGGGGAGTTTGTTGTTTTTCTAGCGCCACGCTGCTCTCAGGAAGCATGTAATTCAGAGACATTGGGGTCATTTGAGTGTTTCTCCCCTTTTCCATTTGTCTTTGCACAGATTGTTCTGTTCCATAATAGTCAGCCAATTATTTCCATTAAGATAATGAGCTACGGACCCAAACATTGTATAAATAGATCTGTCAACATATCTTTTAGATTCATGCAATGTTAATGCTTAAAAGCAGAAAGCAAATTGATACATTTCATTTTCCCCCTAATAATATTTAATCTGTCTAGTGTGATTTGTAGTGCTATGTTTCATTCACTGGGAACGCGAGAAGGGAAGCAATTAATCTGGAATCGTGTGCTGTTTTGTCCCTGCTGTTGTCCATTTCTCTGGGACTGGATGATGAATTGCTGTATTTTTGCACATAAACACAGGTCTTGTCTCCCAGTGAAGCAGGTAGCCTGAAGAAAGTAGGCGCTTTCCACCAGAATTTATGGACAGTAGCTTTGTGAAAAATAGCACTTGCTTGTAATAAGTGAAGTAAGATCATAATTTTCCTAAAAGCAAAAACTTAATATTTCTTATTGGTGTTTGTGCTGTGTTATGGGACTGATGGAGGAATTACTTTTTAAATGCTGTCAGGAATGACTTTGAAATTGATTTGATGTGGCCATTTTAAATTTAGCTGAGATAGATCTCAGTTAAAAACACAGTTAGTCCCAAATCACAAGGGTTAGACCTCTGCTTGGTGTATGTAAGATACCGTGGATATTAGATAAGATATAGTTTTAATGTCCCCATAAGGAAATTTGCACTGCAGTCCCAGAGAAGATTAAGTCATACATAATGCATAGGGGGAAAAACATCAAAATCTCAACAACTCATAGTTTTCATGTAAAAGTTAAACAAACATATACAGACCTTCTGATAATAGTGACATATTGTACAACCCCCATGGGCAACATCCTACATTACCTGTTTGAAATGAGAATCTTAATGCACATATAGGCAAGAATGAATGTTTACAACGGTTCAGCCAGAATTTTCTGTCCCTGTCTGATAATAAACTGCTCACAGATTGCTTCGAGGGACAAGTATTTTTTAACTTCCATCATTTTCATAGCAGTATGTACCAGACAAGCAATTTGTGATTTCAAATAAACCACACCAGCTCACACTCAGAACAACATGGTAAAATGCATGGTTAAATAGGAAAATGAACTTCTGCTCAACTCTATAGATCCTAACTCTACATAACAAATACATCCACTGTTGCAGTCTAGATCAGAGATTATCAACATTGGCCCTCCTGTTTAATGTATCATCAATATGAATCCCAAGGTACTCATGAGAAAAGACCTTAGTGATGGATTCAATGTGGAGAATCACTGGCCTAAGCAACAATTACTGCTGCAAAGCTAACATGCAGACATGAAGAGCCAGCACATCAGCTCCAGACAGCGATACTCACAAGTCTCCTGCTATTATATATAACATAACAACAACAGCATGTCTTGGCAAATAGAAAGTAAACTGAATATCAGTGGGCAAGTAATTTAACGTTACCTGACACACACCATGGCTGGAATGGCTGGAATAGTGTTGCGAGGCTCGATCCTACAGATAATGCTGCAGTAAGGGCATTTGGGGTGTAGATAAAAGATGCCTGCCAATATTTGTTCGGACACAGATCTGACGAAATGGTGGATGTGACAATATCAGTTAAACTGCTATGGAAGTGTGCCAGTAGGGACTGCTAATAGCAAGAGAATGTTTAACTGAAACCAAATGCAGGTGGAAGAATAGCCTTGGAAGCCATTTTTAATCGCTAACCTTCTTTGTGGGTCAACTTAATGACAGCATGGTCTTGATAGGCTTACAGATAAACCAGTGACGGGCACTGCGTGTCAGGGCAGGGGAGAGACACAAGAGAGTTTCTGTCTTTTGTCTCTGCACCAACTGTATCAGAGCGTGAAGAAGCCAAAGTGTCATCAATTGCTCGATTCTGCTGACTGTAAAAGACTCCCACAGTCAGCAATCTGTCATGTAAGCAACCACACATCACGCTCTTCACCTCTCACACTCTGGGAAACTGTATGGACTAGCAGTAAAGCCCACAGTAGCATACAACTTGATTTATATTCAGACAAACGGTGCAATGTGCTCACTGATGAAAACTATTGTCTATTTTATACATATATATATATAATGAGTAATGGGATTGTACATGAACTTACAATACTTTTGCTTATTTCAAATGAGAAATTTCTACATTTCTGCCTCTCTCTCTGCTCTTAACTGGTTTGAAGTGGGCAGAGGCTCAGTTGGCAAAAGATGACGTCACAAACCTCTGTGCACCAATCAGGATTCAGCAACATTTTGCAATAAAGTATGATGATAGTGGATAGGTTGTTTCAATGACAACAGTATGTTCAATCAAATCTGATCAAACTCTTAAACTCTTCATACATTATAAATAAATGTATATATTTAAACATTTATAGAGGAGTTTTAAAACTATAAAAATGAATATAATCTTATATTTATATGTCATCTCCTCTTTTGCTTTTTACTCTTTTCATTGCGTATCTAAGTTAGGTTGACTGTCCACTGTGATGCATATCCCTGACCTACCTGGGCTCTACAATATTCCATGTGACCGAGCGTAAAGAGGAGCTGCTTTATAAAGACTCTATGTAGGCGTCACAGCCATTTTATGATGCTGAAGTCACTCTGCTGCCTGTCAAACACTCTCTATGCAGGCGTCTCAGATCAAACGGGGTTTTATTGGCGTGCATGTGTGCATTTGTCCATTTGTCAATCTGTGTACACTCGTGTTTGTGTGAAAATGTGCATATTGTGGGTCATAAGAAGGCCAGTTCTTTAATGTGTTCGTCTGTTAAACCCCTGCATTGCAGCACTGCCTGTGGGATTTCAGCAGGCACGGCCCTTTTTTTTCCTCTAACCCTCCATCCTCACAATGGAGAGATTAAATTTGGGCCAGATCCCTCCTGCGTGGAAAGCTCCTCGCTTACACATGCACATCTTCCAGTGTTCATACGCTACGCTCCAGAGAGCTCAGGGCAGCTGAGAGCCCCCAAAAGTCTCCTGTAGGCTCCCATTGCCACACATGAACCCCCTCCCCAATCTGAGTGGGAGCAACAGTCATGGAGAGCCACGTGTCTTGGAGACAGAGAGAACAAGAGACTGAGAGAGAGAAAATGAATACAGGGAATCCTTGGGGGCTCAGCAATTCAAGTGTCGTCTTAGAGGCTGCACAGTAATCTTGTGAAAGAATGGAAAGGCTCTGTAGTTTTGGGCTGAGTGACTTTTCCAGTTGTTTGGACCACATGGTCCTCTTATCAAACAGAGATCAATTGGGGAATAAGAGGCAACATAAATCAGAGAGTGTTCTTTCACTTGGACAGCAGTGTGATTTTAGCAGTTTAGAATATTAGAAGAAAGCTTTATTTCAAGTCTCTTACCGTGGACTTATTTAATCAATGAGACAAGCGCACAGTAGTGGACAGAGTCAATAAAAATAACAGTGAGCGCAGACAGCCAAAGCAGTACTTCAGGAATATTGTGAGGCTCAAAAATAATAATAATGTTCACTTAAAAATTAAGGGAAAGGTGCCCCAACAACCCAAGAACTCTTATCATTGTCGCATCTCATTGGTGCACAGAAGTATATGACATCACTATTTTTTCCAGCTGTGCCCTGCCCACTCCAAACCAGTCAGAAGAGTAGTGAGAAAGAAATACAGATTATCAGGACCTTTAAAGACCAGTTAAAAAGATTATTCAAGATTTCGTATATAACAATTCTAAAATATGTTGAGACCCAGAATGATTTTGTTTCGAACCTGCCAAAATGTGCAAAGATGTCTATAGTCTCAAATCCAAAAAATACATTATACCTCAAAAAAACAAACAAGGTTCAGGGATGTGTGCTGATGATTTGGTGCAGTATATTCAGTGGAATGTTACAGCATGATGAAAAAGTGTAGGTCTGCTAGACCTGCTGCAATCATTATTTAAATCATTATTTCTAAAAGTCTGGGAATTCTTTCACATCCGGTGACACCTACATCCTAACATCTAATGATCTGGCTTATCAATGTTCCCTTTGATATGACTCCACTGCCTGCATGGTTCACTGGTGTGAACTTGTAATAAAAACCAAAGGGCAGAGTCTTCATTAAATTCCCTTCCATTTTTCCTCTGCATGGTTTTGTCCCTTGGAGACATAAATAGGTGTGGGAAAGATCCAATTATGTTCACCAAAAGGCAATTCCCTTTAACGTGATTGTATCTGAGAATCTGCACATCCGTTGCCCCAGCCAGCTAGCCAATTTATGATCTTTTAAGATTTTCTTCCTCTTTTTGTTGAATATGATTTGACCTTATATTTGTTCTCACATGATAGCGTTTATTTCTGCTGTGAGATTATGTTGCTATATAAGTACATAACAGGCAAAAACGTTTACGTTAAGGTTTGAGATTCAAATCAGGTTTGACCAAGAGTTTTGTTTTTTGATTTTGAATTCAGTCCTTGTCATTTGACCTTTCTATTTGAAACAATGAAAATGTCAGTTGCATTCTTGGAGTGCTGCAGTGTGAAGCAGTGTTGAGGCACTGCTTTTCTCCTCTCTGTCACTGCTGCCCCTCAGCTAGCTGCAAACAACTCACTTTGACAGTTCCATAGTGTCTGGCTGCAGGTATTTCACTGTGCAAGAACCTAAAGATCCTGGAGTCTATACTCCTCTATGTACCATGAAATGATCGTTCAGCAAACTGATATTTGCCACCATCTGTCTTGTTGTCTAGAAATGTTTAAGTGAATTAGAAGGTCCCCGGCACGAGGTATAGAAAATGATTTCCATCAGTATTTTAGTATGTTCGATTTCATGATAAATTTTATGGCATCAGCAGGACCAAAAATGATGGATTGGTCTCAAGGGGTGTTACTTACAAAAATAGCCAATTCACTGGGGAAATGAGTATGTTTAGAAAAGTAAAATCCATGTATAGTACAACAAGAAAAGCTGTTCTGCTGATGGCAGATTTAAGTTGTGTGAACTGTTTTCCTTCACTGAAGTGCACAAATTGAAGTTGGTTATCTCTCCCTGTGGATGTCTTTCATGATACAATTACAATAAAGCAATTAAGTCCAGTGAGTCATGAAATTGATTGTTTTGCCAAAATAGGAGAAGGAAATTGGGTCACAAATAGAATATCCTCAAAGGTCTGCAGAAGAACATGGACAGAATTGGACTGATCATAAAAATTCTTTAATTCGCTCATCAGCACGTCGCATATTAAAGAGCATAAGGGATAATCCCTGGCTCTGTTATGCTGCTAAGAAAGTGACTTCTGGTTGCTGTACCTTAAAGGAATAGCTTGACATTGGGGGAAAACGCTTTACTTTCTTGTCACATAAACTCACTAATTATATCTCCTTATTCCCTGGCAACCTCGCGGTGACAACAAGACTCTAGGAAGTCTCTGTATTCGGCCAAAAAATAGTACACACAGAACTTATATTAAGACTCTGGTTTTGTACATGTTAAAGAACGAGATATGATGTGTTAATTAATGAGCTTCAGAGGTGGGGGAATAGGGAAATTATTTGACCTTTTGACAGAGCCAGGCTAACTGTTTGCCCGTTTCCAGTCCTTATACTGATTTAAGCTAACCATCTCCTGGCTGTGGCTTCATATTTAAAGTACAGACATGATTGTGTGTCTATCTTTTATCTAACTCTCAGCAAGAGAGCGAATGAGCATATTTCAAATTTTTATTTATACCAAAAAGATTGGGAAATGTCTTGCGCTGATTCTATTATTTTTCTAACACGGCCATCAGTGGTAGATTAGTCAACATCTGCCTGTTGTATATGTCAGTAAAACACTTCAATATGCCAAAATATTTATAAATGACAGATGAATTCATCTTTAGTGGCAAACCCTGGAAACACCATTGTGGAGATACCTGGTAATAGGTTCAAAATGAATGATAAAATCTATCATATATACTATTTGGTGAATTTAGAGGTCTTTTAACTCATGATTGAACTTTGTTTGGTGGTTTAGAAAGCTGTTTTAGGTACAGAGTATTGATTCACTGCCAGATTTCAAAGAGACAGTCATTAGAGTGGTACTAGGGTAATGACAATGGATTCATTAAATAACTGGTGAGCCGTGTGTGTGCAACGCATAGCTGTCAGCAATAATTAATTTGTCCTGCACATTTGTGGATCAAAACAGATGACTTCAGGCATATATCAACTTGTTTATGTGAGAGGGAGACAGCCATCAATAATCTTCCCTTGGCTCAAAGTGATTTTTGCTTTAATAATATTCTGTAGTGTGCTCACTGAAAATTGCATTTGTTTTTCATCCTCATTTTGTAATTTTCACTCAGGAATGCTAATTGGGTGCAGTGTGATTTCGTGTCATGGATTTTTTTGAAAAGGTTCACATACCAGTTTGCATGATCAGAGAGAATGAAGCTTCAGCCAAAGTTTGAAATCATCAAATTTGCTGGATTTCTCTCACACTTCTCTTTGACCCAAAGAGTAAACTCTGCCTCTCTGAGTTCACGTTGTTTTTCTCTTTCAGGGTTTCTGACTGACAACATTCTCACTGTGATTGCCTCCAGCCAGTTTTCGAGATTCAAGATTTGGCTGTAAGTATCCCACCAGCCAAGATATTCTGTGCATGAGCCGAGGCACTGAGCCAATACTCTGAACTTAAAGGTTGTGCAATAGAGAGAAACGGGAGGGAGGAGAAGACCACTCCGCTCCATTAAAGCAGTCCAGTGTCATTGCCGTGACCGTCCTCTTTAAGAGGAGACAGATCACTGCACATTGTTAGATGCCTCCATCCTCTGCAGCTCCCCTCACAGAAATATTATCCTTTTCTCGTTATTTGAGAAATCCAGCTTGCCTCTGCTCCTTTACTGTCCACCGAAGGCATGGGCCAGATGGTGGACTGTCTATGGCAGGATGCTTTCCGAAACTGTCCAGTAATATAACACTCTGATGAGCTGTGGGGTGAAGCACCAATTGACCTGAAAGAAAATTCTGCTTGCTTCATTAATTGCTTGGTATATATAGCAATTCTTCCTGAAGAATGGAGTTATTTATACTTCATACCAAATTATTTTAGAAAAATATTTTTAAGCTGAACATAGAATCCAAAAATGAAATTGGGACAGTTCTACAGTATATGTAACTAGATTTGAGCCTCATGTAATCACATGTTTTGGATGTCAGCATGCAGCGTTGTCTGTTGAGTTTTCCCTTCTATCCCGTCTGTTCTTAGAAAAGCTTTGCATGTGCCAGGGAGGAGGGAACCCACTGCAGTGTGTAGTGAGCAGGAAAGGCGTGGTGAGGATGAAGGCGCAGCCCACTGTGAACAAGCATGATTTACTGTAGGATTGGCTCTTTGTGTGCTAGTCTCCATCATACCCTGCACAGTCCAGCACTCAGCTGATTAATCAGAGTCATTTCCATGAGTGATGGAAGCTCCGGTGCCTCAGGGGCTACAGAAAGCTAATAAACCCCAGCGGACAAAAGCCACGCCTGGAAGGACGGTTACTGGCCACTGCTTTCATACTGGCTCTGTCACTACAGCCATCTGCCATTATTCAGCCCTCACTGCCCTTTGTCAGCCCATACGTTATTAACATTGATCAGCTCAACATCTACTAAGTGAAATTTCATACCCTGGGGACTGGTGGTGGACAATTAGTTGTTTGAATATGTAGCACCATTAGAGGGTGGAACTTTTAATAATAGAGGTATCATTTTTCAAAGCAACTGGAGAAAGCCACATACATTCATTCTTATCTCTGGTAGATAAGACCAGAGTCCGATCAGAATGAAACGTTACTTGAAGAATAAGAACTAATATTAGAACTTTTAAAATCTGCATTAACTTAGCAACATTAGCAATCATTTGCAGGATGTGTTTCTAGCCACCAAATGACAGTCTTACATAATTTTTTTATTATTGTGTTTTTGGCCCCTATCAACTGTATTCCACTTCACCATCAGTTGAGTTTGGACTCACAATTAAATAATCTAAACAATTAATCGGCACATTTTAGAAGCTTGAACAAGCAAAATGTTCAATTCATTATTTTTTGATTTATCCACTTAGTGTTTCAGCTTTTCACACGAGGCTTGTACACCGATCAGCCATAACTTTATGACCACAGACAGGGGAAGAGAATAACACTGATTGTCTTGTTTCCATGGCACCTGTCAGTGGGTTGAATATATTAGGCAACAAGTGAACATTTTATCTTCAAAGTTGATGTGTTAGAAGCAAGACCAACAGGCAAGTGTAAGAATTTGAGCGACTTTGACAAACGCCAAATTGTGATGGCTAGACGACTAGGCCAGAACATCTTCAAAATTGTCTGCAGTGGTCAGTACCTATCAAAAGTGATCCAAGTAAAGAAAAGTGGTGACCCAGCAACAGGGTCAAGGCTTAGTGATGCACGTGGGGAGAGAAGGTTTGGCTCGTATGGTCTGATCCAACTGAAGAGCTGCTATAGGTCAAATTGTTGGCCTACAGCAGCAGCAAGTTAATGCTTGTTCTGATAGAAAGCTGTCAGAACACACAGTGCATCACAGTTTGTTGCATATGGGGCTGTGTAGCCGCAGACCAGTCAGGGTGCCCATGCTGACCCCTGTCCACTGCTGCAAGCGCCTACAATGGGCACATGAGCAAAAGAACTGGACCACAGAGCAATGGAAGAAGGTAGCCTTGACTGATGAATGTACAATGATGGTGCAACTGCATCACTTACCTGGGGAACACATGGTACCAGGATGCTTTATCAGAAAAGGGCAAGCTGGAGGATCAATGTGCTGCTTTAGGCAATGTTCTGTTGGGAAACCTTAGGTCCTGCTATTCATGTGGATGTTACTTTGACACGCGCCCTGCTACAAAGCAAAAATGGCTCAGGAATGGTTTGAGGCACACATCAATGAGTTCAAGGTGTTGACATGCCTTCCAAATTCTCCAGATGTCAGTCCAAGCATCTGTGGGATGTGCTGGACAAACAAGTCCAATTTATGGAGGCCCCAACTCACAACTTACAGGACCTAAAGGATCTGCTGCTAACATTTTGGTGACCGATAATACAGGACACCTTCAGAGGTCTAGTGGAGTCCTTGCCTCGACAGATCAGGGCTGTTTTGGCAGCAAAAGGCATTCAATATTAAGCAGGAGGTCATAATGTTATGGCTGATTGGTGATCTGAGAACATCAATCAATGTGAGTATTGATTTTTACATTCTATCAAACTACAGTTGTTATTGAAACAAATATCAAAATTTGCCTTTCAACCCTGATTTTGTGTTTTCACCTGCAGTAATTCTTTCAGTCTTCAGTTGCAATAATCCACATTTTAGCTGATTCTGAACAGCAGTGTGGAGACACATACTGGAAACAAGGCTTCCCTCTCACTCCAGTGCCAGATCTAAAATGGGCCAACACAATGAAACACAAAGTATTGCATTGTTGCACCTCCTCACATCTGCAGCACCACATCCCAGCACAGACACAGAACCAGATCTAATCCCTAACTCCCAGCCACAGCATTGTACATTTACCACACATACATGAAAGCAGCATTCACTAAAAGATTTGGAGATCGGGGGAGAAACAACAACAATAAACAACAAAAAACAATGCTTTGCTGCCTCGTGTTTAGGGCCACCGCAGACATAAAACTTGAGACTTCACTTGATAGAAAGAAAGAAACACTGAATGCTGGCATATTTTTATGAAATTGTCTGTTTTTTTGTTCTCATGTCACCTGCATAGAAAAGAAGAATCACAATCTTTGTTCTTTGTCATCCTTTTCCTCCTCTCTTGATGAGATTCTGTTAATTTCTCTACTGTCTCTGAAACACAGTCACAAAACACAGCCATGTGACTTAAATCACTGCACAATAAAACACATGGCATTACATGTGATTTTGTAGAAGAGGCTGGGTAGGGATATGTATTTCACTAGCTTCCCATAATCATTGACTGAAGGGCTTTAATATGTGGCTGTAAGCTCCATGCAGTTAGTTTCCACAACACGCACACCTTATTAAATATGTATTCTAAGTTGCACTGAATCTCTCTGGAGACTTGGCCTGTTTAGTTCAAAGTAAGGTCTGATGCAGTTTTTATCTGTTACTCAATGAAATGATGCTGATGATTACTAGATTACTAGTGGATTTGGTGTCTGCTGTAGCAGCAATAGCCAGAGGTATAAAACTATGATGAGAGCATTAATACTTGTCATATGTTGCTACAAATCATTATGCTTCTGTCTTTCATGCCACATGGGACAGGTGTCAGTGTTGCTCACCATGGGTTTACCCAGCATGCTATGAATCTTGGTTGGATCAATATCCTGTTCCCACTCAGACACTGAATCAGACCTGCCTGGGTTTCAGGGCACTGAGCTGTAAGATAGCTCTTACAATGTGGAAAAGAGTGCACAGAGGAATACAGGCTTGACTAGCTTTCATAGATTCAATTGCAAGGCCTAAATGTCACACCATATTGTTGATGAGGAGGGAATGGAAACTATTGGGCTTCATTTAGTACAAATCACAGTGGAAGGCTGACATTTTGCTTTCACCCTATACAAAACAATATGTAGGCGGAGATATGCAGGAAGAGCTGATGCATCCACCTTCCAGGTTTGTTTGGGCATGCTAAAGGTGATATTCTGTGTTTCTTCTTATTGTCAACAAATCCCAAAAAAGTATTATCTGTGTAGCAAAAACCTGAGTTAGCTGTTTCCGCTGTTCCTGTTTCTTCCATATCCATCCAAAAACTATTAAAAACTCATGAATGAGTGACATGTGCCATCATTATGATGAACCTGGCCACTGTTATTTTGAGTCAATCCTGTACACCATCCTGGTACAAACCAAATGTGTGTCACCCGACAGCTGAAAATAGTCTCCAACAAGTGCACCATTTATTCTTGTTTGAGTAATCGTTTGCCAAAAACTAGCCCAGCTTTTTTAGGAAATTAATTAGTCTTTTTTTAAAAATGAAACTATATATTTGTAACCAACTTCCAACCAAGTTGTATGTCTTCAATAGGAACAATTCAGCTTTTGCAACACACATTGTTGGTTGTGATGTTTTCATGGGATTTATTGACAAAAGAGAAAATATAGAATAATGCCAACCTCATCTCTTAAGGTTACACAGCACAGTACAGTGTTGTGCTTGTATCATTTTCCTTTATGTTACAATTATTGGGACCGCTTCACCTCCCCCATAATTGCCAGATCACTTCAAAACCAGCAACTATACATTACTGCCTAGACCCAATGCTGAGAAATGGTATTGCCACAGATAAGGAACATATTACATTCCTCTCTCTCTGGTTGTATGTTTTGAAATTACAAAAAGTCATGTCTTTCCCCCTTCCATTTTCACTGATTGAGACTTTATTGATTTCTTGCTCAAGTGCTCATTGCCGGACAATAAGAAGGGTGATTCACTTAGGGGACGATGATAATTCTCTGTGACACACAGTAATACCCGCAGGGCTCCAAACTGTCTGTTCAGTGTTGGTGTTAAGCGAAAGAGTGCGTCACATCTTGTCATTAAACAAGCAGATTTACACTGTAATATGCCCACTGCAAGGGAAAAACATAGTGACCTAAGGAGTCTGGGTAGCCTTTGTGTTTTATTTTTTTATATATATATATATATATATATATATATGTATATATCATCACAAAACCATACTCAAGACCCTCTTTCTTAAGCTTCTGATGCTTATGAAAAGCAGTGTGACGCAGACAACATTTGTTGGTCAGCAAAAGATTTTTAAACATACTCACAACTCTCACACAATTATGCGCCATACCCTGTTACTCTTGTGCTGTTGTTGTGGGATTAAAATTTTCCTTGATGACAGTGGGAGTGGTGCAAGTCCAAAGACATAATTCAGATAAATGAATAGAGAGGGCAAGAGCGAAAGAGACTCAGCAGCAGACTACTGCTGCGGTAAGCACACAGCAAATAACAGCATTCTTCCTGTCTTTGTCTTATTATCTAGAGGTCTCATCTACAGTATGTCATTTTTTCCATTTAATTATTTACATCTCTTTTTTTCATGCAGTTGCAGCCTTGTAAGCTCAGGAACATATCTGAGCCCTCCAAGCAGTCGTGCTGTTTGAAAAAAGGTGGGAGTGTGTGTTGATCGGACAGTAAAGCATATGGATGATTTTGGATTGCCCTTATGCGTTGGACCGGGGCACATATTGCTGCATACAGCACCTTGTGAGCAGCATCAGAAATCAGCCGGCTGAGTAGTGAGTGGAGGGAGAGATGGAAGATGGAGAGAAAGCGAGGGGAAGGGAGAGGGGACAGGGGATGGCGAGGGGAGGGGGATCCTGTCAGTGACAGAGATAGAAAGAGTGGAGGGAGGGAGAGGAGGAGGGGATTGAGAGAAACAGAGGTGGGGGTAGTCACCGAGAGAATGAGTGAGCGTCCGTGTGTGTGTGTGTAGGGGGGAGAACAAGTAGTGCTGCAGTGGAAACAGTGCGAAGAGGACTGCAGTTTCTGGTGCTGATGGGAGAGCAGTCGAGGGACGTTATTAAGACATTGTTACATTAACCCTAAGTGCCTTTTTGGTGAATGGGTTAGCCTGTTGAGGAGAACAGGATTACGGAATTACAGTAGTGCTGGTAAGGGTGTATTTCAACTCTCTTCTCAGCATTGCTTGAACACTTCCTTTGAGGAATCTGGAATACAGTTACAGGCATTTTAGACTATGGGTTTACAGCCTGTATCAGACTAATTGTTTTCTTTTTGTTGGTTTTACCATAATGCAGGTGCTATGTGCATGTTACTTCCTGATGCATGTGGTCCCAAACTTTACTCAAGCTAATTCATACGCCTTCGTGAAGGGAATACTGAACATGCTCTGGGTCCTGCCCCAGGATGCAGCTATGGACCTTGTCTTCACGCAATTTTAGAAGTGGAGGAATGGTGGTTAGCTCTGGATTGAGATTATTCTCATTGATCATGTCTCATTTAGTTTGCCTAGTGGGTACAGTACCTCTTTCCTGGAGAGTGTCCAGGAGGTTGCCCTGCTGACAGATGCTCTGCTTACCCCTGTAGCCACCCCGGCATCTCTCGCAACCTCCCCTGTACAGAGAGAAACTAACAAATGGAGCCAAAAAATGGCACACCACACTAGCATACCTCAGGTCTACTGTACTGTATCCGCAATGTAGCAAAACAGACACAAGCCTGGGTGCTCTTTATCTCTTCATAGTGAGTAGCCAGACATAAAAGGAGACTGACAGTTTTGCTGAGGAGTATAGAGAGTAGAGGGTGGGGATTTTATAAAGTGCTGCAGGATGCTCTTTTTTCTGCTGTCTCTCATGGGACAAATAGCACAGGCTGCACCGAGGTGACAAAACCAAGGACAAAACCTATCTTGGAATGTACCTCTTACTACTTAATGCTGACTCTTGTAGATCTGCACTGGGCTCATCATTAGCAAAACAGAGTTTTCATTAAATCTGATTTAATTCAAATGCATTATAACAAACTGACTATGAATAGATAGGTTATTAATTTCCAAGTGTTATTGCATGCCTGAGGTTTCTAATCCTAATGTAAATTTAACACAATTTTCACATTTCCCACAAAGTGAATTATTTAATCTTCTGTCTTCAGAGTCCTGAAGTAACATCTTGAAATACAGATCAGGTTTATTCTTTCCCCGGAGTCTCTGATGTTGTAATTATCAAAGACAAATCAACGGCTTGCATTTAGAGTGGTCACATGATCATTCAGGTTTCAGGAGTATAGTAAACAAACACCGTGTGAAGGATGTGAGGCATCATATTATACACATATTCAGCTGGATTTGTACAATACCTGCATACATGTTTACTCCAATATCCAGAATGCAGGAGATTAGTTGATACTGAGCATGCTCTGAAGGTTCTTTTTTGTCAGGCTCTAAAACATTCGGGCAGGCTCATTAAGTCCGTACCTCAGGCTGCCGCTCCCATCGGCTCTCACACTGAGAAAGTCTCTTATACATAACCAGAGAAATGAGAGGATGCTTTGAAGTTCACCAATCTTATTTTTTGGCTTGTTGGCTCTCTCCAAGAAGCAGCTGGTGCCCGAATGCTGGAACTGCTCAAAGAAGAGGAGAAATAAAAGAGGCTTATTCTAACTGTACAGCCTCCTAGAGCATACTGCCTGAGTGGGTGTGCCCTCTTGTTCTCACATTGCTCTTGTTTTCCTAGTTCTTGCTGCCTCTTTAGGTTGAAAAATATCTCCTCTGCTTATAATTTAAGACATTCAACAAACTGAAGTATGTTCAAAATGACAAAGCCACCCATACTGGACTCAGAGAATGAGTCAGTGATTTTCCCTCTGACACATTTGCACAACTATCATTGCGATTGCTCAGCCGCTGTCTGCTTCTCACTCCAGGTGAGAGCTGAGCCTAACAATCCCGGCCCCAGCCCGTTTGATGGTGTGTTGCTGGCAGACGATGGCAGAGAGCTTTAGTGTTAAACGGTCAGGCGCTGTCACCAGTCACAGCTCCCTGCTGCGCTGACGGGGCATTTTCAACACTCTTTAATCTTTAGAGGGAGAAAAACATGCCAATTTTTGTTGCGAGACCTCCAGCAGCAATTTTTCCCCTCTTGGAGGAGAGGATTTGTGATGGTCAGACAGAGCATAACACAGATCAGGGTAACACTTTGCCGTAGAGAATCAGTGAACTTTCAGTTTGTTTCATCATACTGTCCATGTTTTATATAACACCTACAATGTCACAGCAAAACATTTGAATTATTGCCAAGATTTTTTATAGAGAAAGTTACACATGTATTCAGTAGTTAGTTTAAAGAAATAGCTTGACCTTTTGAGGAATACAATTATTTGCTGTCTTGCAAAAAATTAGATGAGAAGCTTGATACCTCCGTCAGGTCTGTACAATCAGCAGCCGGTTAGCTTAGCTTAGCACAAAGAATGGAAGCTCTGTCAAAAGGTAACAAAATCTGCCTACCAGCACCAGTAAATCTCACTAATTAACACACGTTTTATCTTGTTTGTTTAATTAGTACAAAAATCAATCAGTGAAAAAAAAAGACATTTATAGGGGTTTATGTGCCAGACTATTTCCCGGCTGGGACCAGCAACTTTGTGGAGTCTCGGCTGGTTGCCTGGCAACTGCTCAGGGCCAAGAAATAGTCCGACTCACAACCAGAATCATTTTTATACTTTGTGTTTTCGTACAAAATCAAACAAACAATATTTAACATGTTAACTAGTGAGCTTCAGAGGTTCTGGTAAGCGGATTTGTTTTTAATCCTTCCTCCTGTTTCCAGTCTTTTTGCTGAGCTAAGCTAACTGATTGCTGGTTGTAGTTTAATGTTTATTGGACGGTCATGAGAGTGGTATCATCATCTAACGCTCAACTAGAAAGCAAAAAGAAATCATATTTCCTAATATCTCACACTACTCCTTTCATGCAACCATAATGGAGGATTCCCTTACCTGAAAAAATATTGTGTACTTGCAGTGTGGCTCTCTACATATTTTCCTTTTTAAAACAAGAATGTCAGTAGAGGTGGCCTATCTGCAATGCTGCAGAAGCCCTCTCCTCTTTCACATTTTGTCCACACAGCCTTACATGCAGATTGGGTCACAATCTCTGTGACAGAATGATTAATCGGCCTATCAGGGGACAGGGTAAGGGGTTGTGCTGAGGGGGGAGACAGAGGATGTATGCCAACTGGCTGTAAATGATCCCTGCAGCTCCTCACTCAGCATTCAAACCCTGGCGCCTCCCACATCCTTTTCAAGGATCTCTCCTGATAATAGCTGAGCCACATTCAGCTGCAGGTGAGAATAAGCATTGTTTTATCTACAAAACCAGGTTTGTAAATGAGCCTCTCTGGACCACCCTTTGGTGTCAGCTCACAATGAGATATATGATGGAGAGGCTCTTCTCTTATTCTCTTTAGTGAGATGATGTGCAAGGCTTTTTGACATCCTTATCTCAGCCACTGCCCTTCAGATCAGCACTAGCAGGATTTCCTGATGCACTTGGATTTTGTTGACTTAAAGGTATAATTGCCATGTTGACGTGTCTGATTGATGGTCACAGTCTTTCCTTGTAGATGCTTGTATTGTGTATGTTTGCATTCAGAGCATTTGTGCAGCCCTGAGGCTAAACACGGGGGTCTGACACCACTGTGAATGTCCTGTCCGCAGCAGTTCTGCTGACTGTGTTACAGATCAGCTGCTGAGTTAATGTGTAAATGTCATTCACTCTGCTGTTTGTCTGCACAGGGATTACAAAAAGGTTATCTCCACAGCGCTGGCCTAAAACATAAACATTTTATCTTAGATCTTTGGAAGAAAAAATGGTGGTTTGTTTTTGAAGATAAGAAAGTAAATTTTGCAGTTTTAGCAGTAATGCCACATACTAACCATAGACTTATTCTTATATTAGTAGGCTATATGTCCACAACATGTACACCTTAAAGGGATATATTTTTGGCAGGGTTTTGCTGATTATTGAAGTCAGTGCCTTGTTAGATGTAATTTAATGGCTTAATCACTCTTAAGTCACATTACCGCATCCTGACAGATGCTTGGCACTTTTCCATCGATGTGCTGTCTCAAGAGATTTAAAGGCTCTTGGTCAAGACTTTGAGAATCTGGCTCTGGCACATGTTTTGCACCATGTGCTGTGCTTTTGGATTTGCCAAAGCTTTTGTCAGTCTCTTGGCTCTCCACTATGAAATGACAAAAGAGGGAGTGCTTTGCCACTACAGTAGGCTACCTTGCAGAAATATATCTCTGCCAAAACACTTGGCATTTATCTGACTGTGCGTGCCAGCTAAGATCTGCTCACCTGCAGGACTGTGCACTGACATTATGTGCACAAGTGATATCTTTATGTAGTTTAAAACAGCAATATAAGTCCAAGGGAAAACATACAAAGATGCAACTAGCAGCAGGTACAGAGACTACAATGTGAATGGACTTGTTGTAGAATTAGTGGCACCTACCAGCACAATATTTTGATTTACGGTGAGATAAATAATGCAGAGCATTTCGAAAAAGTTTTATCAGTAGTGAGATCATTTAAAGAGTAGAAGTATTGCTGACTATTGCTGCAATTCTGTCATTGTGATGAATTTTTCTGCTTATAAAACTGAAATACTTTTAGGTTTGGCTCAGACCAAGGTCTGCACAGTATCTCATCCTTCAGTGGTAAATAACAAGCAATGCAGCCATCAGTATCACCACTGTAATCCTATTAAATCTTGGCCAAAATGAGACCATTATGTCCGTGGGAGCCCCAAGTCCATTTCAGCAGGGGTAAATTACCATAGAGTAGCAAGAGTTCAGGAACAAAGCTGCACATTATCTCTAATTGAAAGAACTCCACCATCTTAGCTCAGCTCTCTGACTACAGTAATGCTCTTTCTGATGGATCTAATAAAATACTATGCCCCCTGTTCTCTAAATGTTCCAGTACACATTTTTCAGCTGAAATCAAGTCCAGACAGATCAGAAGTCAGTTGTGACTCACCGGCAGTCAAGCCAATATTCTCTTCCTGTTTCTTCAAGTGTGTTTATCATGAATTCAAGATGCGTATCTTGTGAATAATTACCCTTTAAATGATGTCTTCGTTATCTTATGCAACTTGGCTCACACCTAAAATAGCTCAATGGGATTCGGATGAAAGAGTCACTCAGCATGAGAAGTAGAAATACAAAGTTAGAGCACACACATGCAATTTCTCAGAAAAAGATCATCTGCCCTGCTGTGAAAGAAATACCATTTGCATAATAGTTGGCCTAAATCTGAAATGATCAAATTAACAGTCTCTGTAGTACTTAAAGCCTTGAAAGTTGCTAACTTATTTTTACGTTTTTTTGTAGTGCTGTAGCAATCACATTAGTGAGCCTTAGAGGAAATGAAGCTGCACAGGATGCACAACTAGCTCAGCTGGAGGCCAAACACTCCACCCACCCACTCATAACCCGTAATGTCACAGATGGCAGGGGCCTCTGTGGGAGCTGAATGATTTCACTGGGGTCACATTATTCAGATTACTTTCTGTCTTTAAGTACCCTGGTCATCTGGTGGCCGATGACAACAGAGCCGCCATTGCTGTTGTTTCTCCTTGAATACAACAACCTTTTCACAGTGCCTAATATTCAATACTTAATTTGCCGCCCCACTGCTCCTGACTGTTGCCCCGAGCTGCAGTCACATGACCCCATGGCCAGTTTTCTTTCCATTTACTGAATCCATTTTAAAAGTGTGTGCTAACTTGAACCATGTGCTGCATTTAATTACATGGATGAAAATGTGAGTTCAAATTTACACACACTCACACACACGTTTTCATGAATACACACAGCCACACACACTCAAATATACGTTGGCCACTGGCATACAGCTGTGTGAAGTGGTATAGCGGCAAGTTGTCAGGGCCATGGGAAAACAAAGGACTTTGCCGTCTGGCTGCAGATTGTTAATTAATTGCTGTTCAGGGTACTTGTCGTCGTGTAGTGAAGCAGCTGCATGACTTTAGTTCACTCTCCTTAGGTTGTTTTCTCTTAGCTCTGACCTGGGTGCTAATAAGCCTTCAATAAACACTACCCCCACACATTGAGTGGGTTTATCTGCAGGCTAGGGTCTCCTGTCACTGGGGAGGATGTCACATCATGTGGTCAGTGGGTCATCACACGCATGATATCAGATAAGGAAGCAACCTTTCTTAGTCGTGTGTTTGTATGTGAGAGCCAGGAGATGTAGTTATTATCATTAGTTTGACAGGTGGGGGTAATTAAGTAAGAGCTAGTAGCCTGAAGGCATATTTGAGTGTTTCTAAGTGACTCATATTTTCAACCCATTACATATACTGCAAGCCGCATTCCCATAGCTTAGGGATTAAGATGCCATGAACCACAGCATCCCTTATTCCAGTCCAGCTTGGGGCCATTGGGGCATCTCTCTTTCCGTCAATTCCTCTCATCTCTCAACTGTCTGTAATAAAGGCAATTTATTATTATTGATTCATGTTGTTAAATCTATAGCACAAATCATATAGGAGAAGGTGCAGAGAAGAAGTTAAGTTAGAGAAGGATTTTTTCTATGGAGATGTCTCAAGTTGAATGTATGTTTAATTCTTTTGGAATGAAAGAAACACACACAGCACAACACAGCCTCTACCAGTTTCCACAAATTTCCCCTCAAATTCTACAATAGTGATTTTTACAAATATCGAACCTATGTGCCTTAAATTTTATGTGTTTCGACCTATAGAGTTTAATAGACTGAGAGATTTAAAATTACTTTAACTTATGGACCGCACTTTTTCAGTGCAACTGCCGCGTAAGTACGCGGGGTTGCTAAACCCTGTTCATTTGTGCACCAAAGATAATGGTGCTTGATCCCCCTCCAACTCTGAGCAGTGCGTTTAGTGATAAGAGCCAGATCATGCCCATAGCTGAGTATTGGAGTTGAGCCATGCTGTTTTAACTAATTCTGATGACTCAAATGCTAAAGAAATTAGATGCACATTGGGAGATGGAGTTAAAAACTCCCACATCTCTCAGAAATTGAGTATTATATGAAATTCATATTGGGTAAGAGGTCTATTTTTAACTTCCATTCATCCTGGGAAGGTTTCCTGAGAATGACTGCTTGCTCATGTCAGCTACTGCCTTGCTCCGCACTCACACAGCTACAAACATTTACACCTGGAAGCTGCCGAGCACAAACAGAGTCTGATCTGGTCACTGTGCAGCTCCACGAAAAAAGATGGAGGTTAACAGCCTAGCTCAATGACATCTCAGTGGTGGCAACGAGTGAGGGCAAAGCAGCGTTCTATTGCTTCTTTTCCAAGATTGACCACAGATCTCCATTTCAGAATCCCACTTTACTTTTTGGCCTAGGCCTACTTTTCGGCCAAAAATAAAGGTAAAGGTGAAAACATTAAAAAAACATTAAAAAATATATTTTCTATATATATGCTATATAACTGTATATATATATGTATATATTGCGTTAACGCAATATAATAATTTACTGTCACAATTATTTTACCGCACGTTAACGCAGATTTTTAAATTATTATTATTTTGAAAGTCCGTTGCTCACTGGCTCTGAATACACATACAGTCAAACCGTGGGTCACAGGAGGGTGGGATGTTGAACAGCCAGCAAATCACCCACCCAAACAAGCATTGGAGGGAGGCTTTGTCAGAATACGTTGTGGGACAAGGAAGACAGCGCTCCGCGAGTAAACGGCAGGCACTCTATTAAGAGTAACCATGGCAACAGCTACTGTGAGCTACACAGTTTTAGTCTATTTAACTTAAAATTATACATAACTTTACCTGATAAGCCCACATCCAGTTTTGGGAGGATGCTCTGTCATGCGAATTCCCTCCTAATGATGTCCTTATAACTATTTAGTAAACAGTAATAGATTCTGGAAACTCACAAACAGCGAGGATCAGTCTCTCCTCCAATGATTTGTAGGCTACTAAGCATCGTGTACAAAAAGTTCAAGACAATTCAGTTTCGGCAGCAGGTTTGCGTGTGCGTGTCGCTACACCTTGTGCTTGACCACTTCACCTCACTGTAACAGGGACACTGGCTACTGAACATTTTATGCTAGTCCCTGATAAAAGAAAATGTTTCTGCTGATACCTGTTTAGAAAACCCCACCAAAACCTGGACTCTGATGGTAACTTGTTTTAACAAGCTAGATAAAAGGTAATGCCCTGGAAGTGGCAAATAGCTTTAGTTTTTAAAGTGTAATTACATTAATGTTTAACTTGAGATTTACAAGAAATATTTAATTGCTACTGTGTAAAGGGAATACTGGTATTTGTCTAAAGTGTTATTGCACCTTTGTTTATAAAGCAGTACATTTACTAATTTATTCACTACTTTAGAATTCATTATTCACATTATTCAATTTTTGTAATTAAACACGATTAATCACAGAAGATCATGCAATTATGCGATTAAAATTTTTAATATATATATATATATATATGAGAGAGAGAGAGAGAGAGACAGTCATTTCTGAGTATGTGTGTTTGTGAGTATGTGTAATTCAGGTCTCTGATTAACGCGCTGGGGATGGCAGAATCTGTCGAGGCTGGTCTACAGCTTTGGTCCAGACTGAAATATATCAACAACATTTGGATGGATTGCCATGAAATTTGATTCAGACACTTGTGCTTCTCAGAGGAGAAATGCTAATGACTTTGTTGATCCTCTGGCTTTTCCTCTAGCGTCACCAGCATGTGAAAGTTTCCTCATATGCGGTGAAATATATCAACAAGATTAATTGGAACATTTTGTGTAGATATTTATGGTTCCCAGAAGATTCATTCATATGACTTTCATATGACTTTAGTGTCAGTTATTTGATGGATTGCCATAGAATTTTAGTGCACACATGAACCCCTCTGTAAAACTATACATTGCCTCTGTTTGTTTATTGATAAGACTATGTTCTTCAAAGAAAAAAAAAACTGTTTATGTAGTTGATTTGTCTGGAGTGAGTAGTAATAGCTGGACATGAAGCAGGACCAATACCCATCCTCACCCTCAGATTTGAGGAGATAAAAAAGCTTGAGGACATATCCAGAAATGTTAATTTAATTGGTCTGGCTTGACCTGAGGGACAAAATCCACATTGGTGGAAAACCTAAGGTGTAAGAGGATGGTTTTACAATACCTACAGTAATGTACGGAGACAGTGAGGCATCTGATTGCTGTGTGGTTGAGCAGCACACTCATTTTCATGTTCAAATGTGTGATGGGTTAAAGTGCTTCTAAGTCATTTTCCAAATTTTCTCAATAACTGAGTTCCCATCTCAGCATATTGTAACAAGACGCTGGTTGTTATTTTTGAGACATATATTTTAAGATGAATAAACCGGCCCTAGCCCTTGAATAATATAAGCTCATTCTTCCTGCTGTCAGCTTCAATTTGAATAATTTATATGCGGCAATAAATAGAGGCTGAATCTCTGGCACCAACTTGGAGAATTGGCACTTGAGAAACGGGAAATTCCTCTCTCTCTTTTTTTGTGCCTGTATCACAATGACTTTAATAAAATCAACAGCAGACATCTCCTCTTGTTAAGCTTGTCATCTTTCTCTGCTTTCTGATTCGAGGTCTCGTCCAATCACTCATCACTCTGTCGGCAGGCTGCTTTCAGCTGCACTTGTCACACTATGATTTCTGGAACCGATAAGAGCTCTGATTGAACATTTGTTAGGCCTGTGGAGACACCACTGGAGAATGGCTTGTTGTTCATTTTGTTTCTTTCTATGGTTAAACACCTTCCCCGGTCAGGCACTGTTGGCTCGAGTACAGGGCAGTGTCAAAATAAAACAGAGGCGTGATAAATTAAGAATTCATAGTTATTTCTCATATATATTGCCAGTAACTGATCACAAATCATTGTCCACTGACCTCATAACACTGAAATATGTTAGAAGACTGTAAAATGGCAGACTGTGGCGTAGACTGCTATTATCAATCATTTTAGGAAATAAATTATTGTGCAACTTCTTAGTGGAAATGGATTGAATGCTACAAAGCCAGACCTTGGATGAGTCATAAAAGAGGGCTTTGCTAAATGATTCCAAAACTTTGTTGCACGTCCTGTATTGTATAAGAGTTGGCTCAAGCATACTGCGGACAAATGTCCGATGGATCAAATTACTTTACTTACCATTGTCAGTGTATTTATCCCCTGTCATACTATTCCTTCCTTTATGAATTATTACATCCATAGTCATTAATATATTGCTATTAAAGATACATATCTCTACCTCTGTCTATCTATTAAAGATCATACCTGTGTGTAATACTGCTGCAACCTGTACAAAGAAAATATGATATTTTTTTGGTAAGTTTGAGCAGAATTTGTATATTTATATTGTGTTTGAAGATGCAATCCTGAATTTATTTTTGTGATTGCCTTTCTGTGTGTTATATAAGAACGACTTCTGTTCTCCTTTTACTACAGTCTACCGTACAGTATGTGGCCTTAAGGGTGATGTATGCCCATCAGAATATTCAATAGATCCAATAGAAGTTGGTGGACAGAGAAAGGTATTTCACTTTTCATCATGATTTGATCTAAACTTATTAAATAATACACTGTTTTGGTCTTATATTAAACACTGTGTTTGCACTGTCAAGAGAACCGTTTTTACTTCAAATGTAAATTATTTGAATTAAGTTTTAGACTTCAACAGGAAACCCTGTGGATTTCATATCATATCGTTATTTTTCATACAATGCTTAACTACTAAAATGGACTGCACAACAAAATGAAGTCGAGACGCTCATTTCTCTGGGGGACTGGGGAGTATAAACAAGTTACGCTTGTTTGTTTGGGTACTTTAGTTAAGTTTAACTGTGTGTGATGACTGTTTTTGCATGAATGAACTGTCTTCTTCTGATATTGTTTATACGTAATTTATTCTCAGGTGTATCTCATAAAAAAGATCTTGATCTCAATTAGACGTCCTGAATAAATATAGTGAAACTAAGTAACACTATGACGGATGTAAAAACAACTTTAAAGAAACTCGAGGCACATCAGTGTAAAACCTAGCAAAACGAGTTTCACTTTGTTTGACTGACTGTTTGCTCCTGTGATGAGAGGTTTAGGCGTAGACCTTTTGTAGAGATAGATAGATAGATAGATAGATAGATAGATAGATAGATAGATAGATAGATAGATAGATAGATAGATAGATAGATA